>JASAMY010000018.1:0-51162 GCA_030248085.1 Paralinhomoeus sp. GSCO2_6
CGAGAGGCAGCTGCTTCGCGCGGCTGAAGGCGACGAGCGCCCCGAACTCTGCCGATGGTGGTAACGTCGGCGAGTCGCTGGGAAGGTAGACTGAGGCGAAGACGACTTTGCGCGACCTGCCCCGCCACTGGAAGTTGACCAGCACCGCTGCGACGTCGCGAGCGCAGAGCTGAGGCAGGCTATCGGTAGGCACGCACGCATGCGACAGTCATGGTTTCCGGAAGCTGTGTCGCCCGACACGACCGACACGCTTGAGCCAGAAATAGGTCACTGCATGGTTTCCGGAAACTGTGTCGTCCGACACGGCCGCGACGGTCATGGTTTCCGGAAACTGTGCCGTCCGACACGACAGCGACTGTCATGGTTTCCGGAAATTGTGTCGTCCGACACGACCGACACGCTTCAGCCAGAAATAGGTCACTGCATGGTTTCCGGAAACTGTGTCGTCCGACACGCGTGCGGCAGTCATGGTTTCCGGAAACTGTGTCGTCCGACATGACCGACACGCTTGAGCCAGAAATAGGTCACTGCATGGTTTCCGGAAACTGTGTCGTCCGACACGGCCGCGACGGTCATGGTTTCCGGAAACTGTGTCGTCCGACACGACCGCGACGGTCATGGTTTCCGGAAATTGTGTCGTCCGACACGTCCGACACGATTGAGCCAGAAATAGGTCACTGCATGGTTTCCGGAAACTGTGTCGTCCGACACGGCCGCGACGGTCATGGTTTCCGGAAACTGTGTCGTCCGACACGACCGCTACGGTCATGGTTTCCGGAAATTGTGTCGTCCGACACGTCCGACACGCTTGAGCCAGAAATAGGTCACTGCATGGTTTCCGGAAACTGTGTCATCCGACACGGCCGCGACGGTCACGGTTTCCGGAAACTGTGTCCTCCGACACGGAAACTTTTGCCGAGTCGATGGGGCCGCAAATTGGGTCTGAGCCCCCGTCCTCCCCAAACGAGGCGCCGTTTACGTATTGGGTTTGTAAATTTGCTCTCACGGGTAAGGTGCTCTGTAGCCGATGCTTCAATACGTCAATATACCGTAAATCCTCCAATACAACCCCCCCTCCAATAGTGCCCCCCCTCCAATAGTGCCCCCGGGGGTAAGGGGTATGTTGTGCCATGGGCCTTTTATGGGCAAAAATATAGTGGTAGGTACATTTATATCGTGTATACACACTACTACTAACCAATAATAGTACGTTTCAGCAACTATTAACGGTAAATCAACCATTAAATGTGGCAAAAGTGATCAAAATCGCCGAAAAATCGGCAATTTTGACAGCGAAACTAGCATTACCATTCAAAATTTTTAGGTTGAAATAATAGAAGCCCCCCCCTCCAATAGTGCCCCCCCTCCAATAGTGCCCCCGGGTAAGGAGAGGTTGAAAAAATAGTGCCCCGGGGGCACTATTGGAGGATTTACGGTATCCTGTAGAAACGTAGCGGGCTATATGTTTGAATTTCCTTCATCTAACAGTTAGCAACTACAGTGTAGCAACTAACACCGTTCTTCTGAACGGTTGTGCTCGGCTATGCACTATGTAGCAGACCCCAGAACAGCTCAATTTTGGTATTATTTTCGCTGTCATACACGGAGCAATGAGTAACTGGCTCAGTCATCGTGCATGACTCGCCAATCCCCGGGCATAATCGCGACGCTGCGGGGAGACTACACACGTTCAATCCCCATCTAACTGCACAGTCACTAAATGGCATGAAAATGCGGGGTGGGTGAAAAAATGGGTGAACCACCGCTTTGAAGTACAAACTGACGCCAGTCTGCCCTAAAGTTCTGAAAGCGAGCGCAGCTGATAAAGGTCGCGCTCAGTTGCGTATACAGGTACTGAGAGTGATTCACCAGACAGACACGCACACACAATGGACAACGCCTGGAAGCGATTGTCGGTCGCTATGATGTAAAGAAACCGTTTAAGAAAACCGATTTTAAATCATCCGGCATCCGTCATCCGTCCTCCCCGTAAAGATTGTAAATTGGGAAGACGGACGCCGGAGACGGACTGAAGCCCCCGCTCGACGGAGCCGAAGTCCACTGCTGGTGTTCTACTGCACGCCCGTGTATTCGGGCGAGTACTGTAAGTACGAAGAACCAGCCAGCCGGTACACAACCAGCCAGGCGGCTCATCAACGCTGCAAGCCATTCACCACCAATAATGTATGTACCCACACGCGTCACGTTGCAGTGTGACTGCCAACGAAAGTCCCTTCGCAAGTCGCCGCGCCTCAAGAGGGCGGCGGAGGGGGGACGCGCGACGAAGAGGAGAGGCGCTTGTTCGGCGCCGACTTCGCTGCGCCCCAGCCGTGGCAGGGCGCGCCGAGGAAGGTCCGAAAGCGGACGTCCTTGAAGGCGTAGATCAGGGGATTCCACACGACGAAGCCCTTGGCCAGTAGGGCGGCCGCCGTCACCCAGGCCGAGGACGCCACCGAAGCGTCCCAGAACTGCACGCTGAACCGTCAAGAGCCGAATTTGGCGCGTACACGAACGTTCTCGAGGGAACTTTTGCCAATGTTTACATACGTACAGTCTATGGGCTGCCCTCTTTTCAGGATGGACACCAGCACAACCAAGAAAAGAGTGGACGCGTACCTAAGCGACACACGCAGTACCTGTTTCACGATGTTCATAGGTACGCGTGTTCTGCATGCCCAGAGATACAAAGAAGCAGAGAAAGCGATTACGTTGCGGCCAGCGCGGCGTAAGGCGTCCAGGACACGAGGAAGGCGAAGACGATCAGCAGGGAAATCTTCACCATTCGCAGTTGCCTTCTACAACAATCGAATGCCGTCTGTGTCTCATCGTGAATGAGCGTACCTCAGAAAGAGAGAGTGAGTGAGTTGCGCAGTGGTACGGGGGCCTATCGGAGTACTCTTGGTGGGGGGAGGGGGGGGGGGAGGTGAACGGCCCCACCAAGGTCACTGAGTTACTATCGCCTTGGGCAACGGATGAACGCTCTCATTGCTTCGGTGTCACGGCGGCTCCAGGGCTTCGGCTCGAAATCCGTGCCCGATGGGTGGGGTGGGCGGCCACCTTCCCTCGCGGGTAAAAAAGAACGGGTGACTGACCCGTCCACGGTCCGATAATGATCGGTCATTGTGCACGACCTTGGACTGTGTGGGGGTGTGCTCTAATTCGGAGAAAGAAGAGTGACTCTCGCCTGATTGCCTTGTTGGCCATTGCTTGATCGTGTTCGGCCAGTGCGCGAGAGGCGCGGGGCCCCTGGGCCGGACCCCGCAACTCGACCGTCGCTGCCGAACCAGAAGGCTCGCAGGCCAGGCGCGCTCGATACGCCGCATCTGTCGGGTTCTTGGACAGAATCGGTCGCGCCGACATCGAGACATTCGACTTGCACCTGACTCAAGAGCCAGCATGCACATGAAATCGTGGCGACGCGCAGAAGGTCTAGTCGACCTGCTACGTCGGACGACGACGAACAGGACCAGTTGACTGCCGGCGATCGCGACGCAGGGCGCGACGAAGGCGAAGAGGAACAAGTAGCTGATGTACAGCCGGTTCGAGAGCGTCCGCGTCTCGTAGTCAAAGCTGGAGTTGAACAATCGATTCCTTAGCCGCCGCCACTCGTTGACGAGCGCAGACGACCTGCAGTAGCAGCTCGAGTCGCCGTTCGACTGGTAGCGGCCCCAGCCGAAGAGCGGCGGCGCCGACAGGCACAGGCCGATGACGTACGTCAGCAGGATAAACTTGCGCCTAGACGGCGGCTGAGGCCACGGGTCGAGCTGTCGAGAACCCTCAGAGCGCCGACCTCGTGTAGGCTCGTATGCGCGAGGCGGCGAACGGTCGGCAGACGACCCAGGCGTTCTCGATGCAGAGCAGCGCCAGCTGCGCGATGCTCGCCGTCGCGAAGCAGCCGATGAGGAAGCCGTCGACGACGCACGCTGACGACGACAGTGACACCCAGTTCGGTCGGCCCTGTATACACTCGCACCAAATCGCTCCTCCTACCGAACGAGCCCATCTGTCGGTCGACGATAAAGAAATAGGAGACGACGCCGTAGTAGACCGAGCCCGCGCCAGCCATCAGGGCAAGGTTCACCGTGTACGCGTGCTTCTTGCGCAGCGTCCTCCTGCACGGGCACGGCTCCCGCTTGGTCTCGGCTAAACCCAAGTTGGGGACACGACAGCGGCGGATCCAGGAAATTTTTTCGGAGCAGGGAGGGCTCTTGCAGAAGACCCTGTTGAACTTTTTGGGTGTTGGGCTATTTTGGCAGTGGTTTGGGCACCTAAAGGTTCAGCCCGTTTTTTAGTTTTTTGGTTCAGCCACCTAATCAGCCCGTTTCTGACGACTAACAAATATAAATGGCGCCGCAGGCAAAAATTGTGAGGTTTTCGACCACCTACAAGCAAATGTATGCTGAAAACTAGCTCCGCTAGGCGCGTTTCTTCTCCCACTGTCTATCCCGTTCCCCCAGATTTCCGATTTCGAGAGGGGGGATCCCCTTTCCCCTCCCCCTGGATCAGCCGCTGTGACCCGAATCGCTTACCGCGAGTAGTGGGCGAGGACAGCGACGTTCCCGCAGGTGCCGAGCGCCGCAATCGCGACTATCGCCACTCCGAACACGATCATGACGACTGAAATATTTCTACGACTATGCAACGATTCTCATTGGAAGCGGATGGCGTAGTGGTAGAGAATCCGCCTCTTGAGTGCACAGTTCTGGGTTCGAGTCTTGATAGATCCCCTACAAACGAGTACTTCCGTGTCAATGGACCTTCTCGCGCCGTCGCTCGCTGTCCACAGATAGCGTTCTTGCGAATGTCTTGGCTTAATTATGCGGCTCGGGAAAGCAAGGCGTCATGGAGATGGGTAAGCTACACTGTATATGGGCCATTGAAGACCTCCTAGTGTTGTTCCTAATCCAACAACAACAACTACAACAATGATTCTAATGGAGCCGACTGAAACTCCTTAGCTCGGTATAACATCCATCGCCTGTGAAAGTTAGATAGTCGACGTGCACCTTCAAGGGATTCGGCCTCCGCGGAGCTTCTATGGGCGCCCTACTGTTTCGCAATTAACTAGCGCGTTCCTTCTCATTAATGGGCAAAGCTGCGCAAATGGACTTCCGCCTTGGGAAAAAGCACCGACGTTAGAGGGTGTGTTGTGACGCCGACGGGTCGAACACTAGCTGACAACTGAGCTACAGGTGCTCGAGACAGGCAACCTCCCAATAACACGTCCAGTATGACGAAGGCGGTTGGAAAACCACCGGGTTTGTGCAGACCTCACATTGCCGGGGCTTTTAGGGAAGCCAGGAAGCGACGCCAGGCAGTAATGCTCGGCACGCTTTGCCGAGCCAAAAGTCATCAGCCTCAGGCAGACTATTTTGAAACCGGCCAAAGGCGTTTGTAAATTAGCTGCCCTGTCGCCTGCGCAAGGCTGCGAAGTGCTACGCACGCCCGTACATTTCTCTAAGCTGACCCGAAGTAATGGCTTTTTGCCGGTCGACGACCACGAGCTAATAGGACCGACAAAGGGCTACGAACTATGTGACACGTACCAAATCGTATTTGTGCGAGGAGAGCCATGAAGGATGGCAGAATTTTGTGGAATATGGTCAGCCACTCCCTGAGAAATGGACCTAAAGGCCCGTTGCAAGAGAACGCCACTAGATGCTGGTATTTCACAGACAAATTGTGTCATTCAGTGCAACACTCCACAGTTCCGGAATTTCACCCCCTGCGGGCAGATGCAAGGTTGTCTCTCTTCCTCACTGGGCGTTCGTTAACGTGACATGTAACAAACACATTGTGACCAGCAAATTATTGCATTACTGTGTTCCAAGGCGCGCATATGTGCGTTCATTGAGGGGGGGGGGGTCATTGTAGAAGGCGGGCGTTCTTTGGGACGATTTACAGTACTTCCGTCTTCTCCCGTTAATTCCAACATAGTGTGGTCGCTTACCATTCGTCCTTCGCTTGCATAATTCGTTGTCTAACATGACTAAGTGAGTGGCTGTAGTGGTGTAGTAGTGGAGAGAGTCAGTGTCGCAAACACTCAGTTCAAGTCGGAACAAACCAGAAGTTCCGACCCAGTTACCATGGCTACATTGGTAACATTGATACCATAGCTACATTGTAGCCGCCATGCAACTTGACTCCCAAAGCGCTTTGCTTAGAAACGTGCGAGCTGCGAGACACGTAGCCAAGGGGGAGGGGGTAAAAGCAATCGATTTGGCATTCTTTTCGCAAATTTTCAAATGCGTTTCATTAAGAGCAGAGAAGATGCGCATTCATGGCGTTTGTTAGGCACGCTTTTAGTCAACAACTCTTGATAGAAACCGTAAAAAGAGTAGCAAATTTTTTTTTACAAAAATCACAGCAGCACAGCAAATCCTGGCTACGCTGCTGTGCACATGATAGTCTGCACTGCACAGTGGTACGTGACGCGCGAATGCGCACAACTTTGGCAGCATTGTCGATTCCGTTCGCCTTTGCACACGTCTCGCACACACAACGACAGACAAAGATTAATCACACTCGGGCGGGGCGGGCGCAGAGCCAAACCGAGAGACTTGGAAGACATAACGTAATTAAAAATATAACCATGTACGCGACGACGCGAAAACACCCAAAAATAGCAGCTGCAATAACACACGGTCGAAGACTGTGTTGTCGGGTGGGGGGAACAACAGTGTCGACGCAGCGCTCCCTCATCACCTGTCGTGCGGATGGATCTATTCCCCGAGTCGTATGGGCTCTGGACGGCTTTGGTGTCTTCGGATCTCCGCGATTATCTCGTCGCTGTCGGCGCACGCGTCCGCGGTGGCGCCTTCCGCGTCGCGCGCCGCCGTGTCCGCGCCCGCCTCGAGCAGGGCGCGCACGCAGCGCCGCTCGCCGCTCGTCGCCGCGTAGTGGAGCGGCGTCAGCGCGTCCCCGTCGGCGGCGTCGACGAGCGCGCCGGCGCGCAGCAGCGCCTCGACGACCCCCGGCCGGCCGCGGTCCGAAGCCCAGTGGAGCGCGCGCAAGCCCTGCTCGCTGCAGGCAGAGACGACCCGCGCTGCCGACAGACGATTGACACGCGAACGCACTCAGCCTCCTCCACGTCCTGCCCCTCGGCGAGCATGCCGATAACGGCCGCTACGTCGCCGTCCTGCACCTTGCGGAACCATGGCTTGACGGCGGCGTCCGACTCCTCCGGTCGCTGCATGGTGCTCACGCTCAGGCCGAAACCTGCGCCGTCGACCTGGGCTCAACAAGTAAAGCCAGACGTGCCGCCGACGGGCGAACCTAGCGCCCTTGGCGCGGAGGCGCTCTCCTCGTCCCAGCCCAAGTCGAGTTGGGCCAGCCTCTGAACGTACTCCTGCATCGCGAGCTGCGTCGTGTAGCTCGGCTGGCGGCACAGCTCCAGCCAGGCGTCGAACTTGGCGCGCGCCTGTGGTCGCCACGCTGGAGGCGCATCCGATGCGCTGCAAAATGGTCGACGCGCACGCTGGCCGGGAGGGGGGGGGGGTGGCTGAAAGCTGGGAATACGAGTAGCCGCGTGTAGCCGGGTCAGACCACCGAAACTTCTTGGGAGGAAGGGTGGGGGGGGGGGGGGTGAAAGGGGGACACAAGTTGCAGCCACGAAAGGCGCGACGTACGCGGCGCCGTCTCCGTCGTGTATGAACTTGTAGCGGCCGTAGAGGTAGAGTAGGTCCTGCCGGGAGACCGCGTCCACGTGCGACCTCACAAAGGCGGCCGCGCTGTCGAAGCGCTGACGCAGCTGACGGGGAATGCTCTCGTCGTCGTCGTCGACAGACGGCCAGGCTGTCGACGTCGACGGCTCGTCAGCGGCAGCGAAGCCGCTGAGAAAAGCGGCGCCGAACGAGAACATTCTCACTGGAAAGACACAGGGACCGGATCGATTTTTATGAATATTATGGGGAAATCCCACTCCTTGGCGACCTCCCCACCCCACGGAAATTACTTGCTGTAAAATAAAAATGTACATAAATAGACTTCAGCCTCCTAAAGCGCTGTTTTTTTTGCATGTTTCAGCTGAGCAAATAAGTACACGCGAACGGCTCGACATTGTTGGCCTTTGTGAGCCCATTCAAGGGTTACACAATCAGGGTGTACGCGTCAGCGTACAACCCTAATATGTGACGACTTCTCAATGCGGGTTTTTGAATTTTCGATCGCCTATAACTTTTGATTGCCTGAACGGATTTCAGCGCGTTATGGCTCAAATAAACCGCCTTCTTCTGGGGCGTCGAACGCGCCATAACGCGTTTCCTTGTTTTGCTGCAAGGGGGCGATACCTCCGAAAATGTTGCGGAAACGCGCGTTTTTTTTTCTTGTTCTCTGCCACTTTTTTGGACCGCCGCTCCCGAACGCCGCTAGCGATTGGGCTGAAACTTGGCATGGGTACACAGTCTATGATGGCAATTTCGACCTCCAATGCATTTGCTCCTAGTCGATTCCAATCTTGAGTTATGGCCGATTTTGCCCGATTTTTTGGACATAGCCGTTTTTTTGGCCAAAACTTTGTCACCTATAGGCGCTTCAACCGCTCATCAGAGAGATTCGCTATAATGGTGAAAGTTGACCGCCCAGACATGTAGCATTTCACTTTCAGCAAATCAGGCAGCTCCAACGTCCATGTCGCCGTAGCCGAATTTTTTTGATACTTCCGACAGGAGTAAAACTCCAAAAAAAGCCATGTAAACCCCCAATTTTTTTTTGATTTTCGCGAACAATACGTCAAGGCGAGTCATCGGTAGTCAATGCTTTAAAAGTTTCATCACTGGATAATGAGATATGACCTCCCGAACCTTCCAAAAATTATTTTATTTTTATTTATTTTTAAATATTTTTTTGTTAAACTAATCGGTATGAAACTTTGCCAGCATATGCTGCATACAATCAGAAATTAATCCCACAAAGGGATTCTTTCTAAATGCCCACAATCTTGAGATCCGGAACACTTAGTAATGTTGCATCTTGGACAACAAATCGAGAGGTCGCGGGTTCGACTCCCGCTGGCGTCTCTGCCATCTCCTGAAAACCAATCAATACTGCGTTACCCCAGTGTCCTTTCCTGCTCCACCCATGTTGTTCCCACGACTCATCCTACATTTTTTTAGTTTATTTCGTTTTTCTTTTCAGATGTTAAAATATTTTTGGCTGACTTTATCAAAGAAGTGAACATCAAGTGCTTTTGGGATGTGCACTCTCATGTGCAATCCCACAAGGCGCGCATGCATGCATGCACGTACGCACGCACACACGCACGCACGCACGCACGCGCGCGCACGTCCGCACTCTCGCACGCACTCACACACGCACGCACGCACGCAGTCACGCACGCACGCACCCAACACCAACGCCCGCACGCACGCACGCACGCGCGCACGTCCGCACTCTCGCACGCACACACGCACGCACGCACTCTCGCATGCAGGCACTCTCGCACGCACGCACGCGCGCACGCACACACGCACCGACGCACGCACGCACGCGCGCACTGACGCACGTCCGCACTCTTACACGCACGCACGTCCGCACTCTCGCACGCACACACCGCCGCACGCCCGCACACTCGCATGCACGCACTTTCGCACGCACGCACGCACGCACCGACGCAGGCACATACGCACGTCCGCACTCTTGCACGCACACACCAACGGACGCACGCACGCCCGTACTCTCGCATGCACGCACGCACGCACGCACTCATACACGCACGCACGCCATAGTTGACCACCATCTTGGCGGCGCAGAGGGCCATGTAGGACACGTCCTCAACGGGCATGCTGATGGTGGTGGCGTCCTCGTGGTCAGGCTTGGGGTAATGAGCGCGTCACACGCCACTCGCTACGCGTGCGTGCGCAAGCATGCATGCATGCACGCACGCACGCACGTACTGGAACCACTGTATCAGGAATTAGGAAAAACCACTGTATTAAGGAAAAATTTGCAGGCAGCTGCAAAAAAGGAGAATATGTGACTTTCCCAGACTGAACTACAGAAACAACAATGGTAGAACATTGCAGTCAAGTCCACTTTGAAAAATGATTGTATAAGAGCATTGCAGTTGATGTGGAGTCCACTTTGAAAAACGATTGTATAAGAGCATTCAACGATAGGAACCATCGATTTGCCTGTCACATATTCGGCGTTTTTATCGCGAGCTATTTTATTTCAGAAAACGGCACGCACGCACCATGTAATGATACTTTTTGGTATGGTATGGTAAATTGGGTTTGCAGAACAGCTCCATAAATTATACCTTAACAGCCTGTTGTGTACATATAGTACATACACTCCCTGGGGCAGCGTATGGCCTAATGGTAGAGAATTGGCCTCTTGCGCACATGGTTCTGGGATCGATTCTTGATGGAGCCACTAGATCAAGTGATGCCCTTTCAATGTACTTTCTTGTGCCATCACTGCTCTAGATTACAGATGGCGTTAGCACAACGAACTTCTAGCAGTGTGATACTGTCCATACAGCGATCCCGACTGCACACGTGTTTGCAGAACAGAATACCATAAGTGTGGTAGATTCAAAATTATCGATTCGTTCAATCGTCATATGTATTTCCATGTCTGTGGGCGCGCGTGCGTGCGTGCACGCGTTTGTGCATACAGGTACGTGCGTGCGTCCATGCACGCGCGAGCATGTGAGTGTGTGCATTTCTGTGGATATGCACTATGGATATCTCTGTTATGCATAAGTCCCACACCACACCACTGTACTTTGTGCAGTCTGTCATTATGCAGCGAGCGGTAAAAACGCCGAATATGTGACAGGCAAATCGATGGTTCCTATCGTTGAATGCTCTTATACAATCGTTTTTCAAAGTGGACTCCACATCAACTGCAATGCTCTTATACAATCATTTTTCAAAGTGGACTTGACTGCAATGTTCTACCATTGTTGTTTCTGTAGTTCAGTCTGGGAAAGTCACATATTCTCCTTTTTTGCAGCTGCCTGCAAATTTTTCCTTAATTTAAAGGTTTTTTAAGTTGGATTTTTTACTAAAAAATCTGTTTTTGCGTATAATATAGCTTCTGAGTGGGAAAAAGGCATCTAAATGGTGTTTGGATGGCACAATTAGTAGTTATTCATGCATAAACTTGCTTAGTAGCACTAAAACCAAGCTTTCCTTTGGGTTCTCAATAGGTCCCCAACATAGTGCAATACCGTACACGACCTTTAGAGGAAGCGGATTTGTCACCATTTGACTAAAACGTTGCTAAATACGCCTCTAAAGGCTTTAGGAAAGCACTATTACTTGTGCTTGACACTCTAATAGGTTAAAAGTATCGCATAATACAGATATTTGGCACCAATGATGGTTGATGTCAGTTTAAATAAAGAAATGAATTTTTTATGCAACCCTGATCCATTCGTTGCAGACAAAGCACAATCAAGAAACATGCAAAATTGCAAATCAATCTCCAGATCTCGAATATTTCCCCTCCAATTCTCGCTGTCATCTATAGAAATAGACACCACGCAAAGCATATGTCGGAAACGATATAGCGAAGCTCGGAAAAAAAAATCAAGTCAACAGACGATGACGTTGCACTCTTTTCTCAACAAACCGCATAGCCACTTCTTCGCAGCGCCACAACGGAAACAAAATGCGGTTGGTCAATCATCGCTCTTGTCCACTTTGCGTCGCTTCACATTGCCTGTGGAGCGCGTTTTTCGAGCTGACGACGACGGCGAATGCTTCGCTTTGCGCTTGGTTTTCCCGCCGACTTGAACTGTCATTTCTTTCTCTTGTGTCTGTTTTTTACTTTTCTTCTTGTTCCTCTTCTTGAGACTTTTGCTTTTGGCAGACTGGTCTGTCGCTTGTTGTTCCTCGTCTTCTGCGGACGGCAGCGGCGGTGGCGCAAAGGCGTAGTCGACGCCGAGCCGCTGCAGCAGCTTGTTGCCGATTTCGAGCCTGTCGACGGCCTTCGCGTCCGCCTTGCGTCGAGTCGAGACGGCGGCGGCGCGAGCGTTCGAGCGCAGCGCCTCGCGTTTCACGCCGCGATTCAGCAGGAACGGTCGACGGGCGTTCTTGAAGAGCGCCGGGTGCAGGCGGGCGCGAGGCACCACTTCGCCTGTCGTCGGGGCAAAATGCAGTTAGTCAGACCACGACACGCACGCACGCAGGCGTGTGCAAGCAAACTCACATTTGAGCAGGTGATTCCGAACCAAGTAATTGTTCATAGAGTCGGCGGCGATTCGCGCCACTGCCGCGTCCTTGAACTGCACCCAGCCGCAGCCCTTGCTGCCGCCCGTCTGGAACGGTTGTGAAGACTCAACAAGTTCTGAAGAGAGAATAGCGGCGACAAAACGAACGGACCTTTTTGCTGAGCTGAATGCGCGCGTTGCAGACGCTGCCGAACTGCTTGAAGTACTTCCACAGCTGTTCCTTGCCCATGGACTCGGGCAGGGAACCCACGAACAGCACGCAGCCGTCCATTTTGTCCAAGGGGTCCATGATGGTGGTGCGTGACGGGAGTATTCGGGAATATACAGTTCGGGAAACCTACAGCGGTATTTTAAGAGCGGTCGCCCGCCCACTTGACCGGAAAATATCGGGCGGGCGCATACTTCTCGACCGGTTGAGAAAAATACGTATTTTAAGACCGGTCGAGTGGTCGGGTGACCGGTCAGAAACCGGTCGCACTATTTGCTCGACCGCCAGTGCAAAAAAGCGAAAAAATGGCGGATTTTGTCAGTAGTTCCAGAAGCTGCGGCGAAGAGGACGACTGGGAGAAGCGACAACGACATCTGCGAGATCCCTTAGCGAGAGTTCAGCAGCCAGGGTTGCATACAAAATTTCAGTTTTTTTAATGAACATTTATTTTTTTTTTGTAACTTTTTTATTGTGCAACCCTGTCAGCAGCTGTTGTGGCATATTGTTTTTGGACGGAATCAGACGCTGCGTTCGACGACCGGAGACAGTGCCCATGGTAAGACAACTCCTCATGCGCCCCTTGCCCATTCGCTCCAACATTTTAAGGAAAAGCAGTGAAAAGGAAACTGTGAGTGATGCAATGGTGTGATCATGCGCGCACGTTGATTGAACTGTGATGTGATTTGCAAGAACAACGAAATCGTCAACATAAAATTATTCACATATTCAGTCACAGTACACATTGCAAAAACAAACCAAATCGAATTGATCAACTCTCTATTTATTCCTCCAATTTTGTCATCTGCGTGTTGGTCCGCGCTGCCACGTGTTCTTCCTGGCCTGTCGAGCGTTCGTCTCGTTCGGAACTGCAGACAAGGACCATCCAATTCGGAATACGGAATCCAAGAATTCGGGCGAGAACTTGGCGTCGATCATCGGCTCTCACGTTTCATTTCGCCATCGATTTGCCAACGTAGTTTAGAAATTTTAGCGGATGAAGACCCAGTTCGTCTCCGCGAGCGCCAGCGCCGCCCACGAGACCTTCACCTAGTGCGAAAAATGTGTCGACAACGACATCTTCCATATTCGTTCAATCGGGCACTCTGCGAAGGTACGAATTTAACGTGGGCTCTTTTGAGCGCTCCCCCAGCGCATAGCGACCGGTCGGGCGGGTGTTCTGAAATACGCTTCCGCACTCGCCCGCCCGACCGGTCGGAAAAAATCGGTCGGCGACCGGTGGGCGGGCGACCGCTCTTAAAATACCGCTGCTAAGCTCAGTGAACCAGTGAACCAGTGAACCGAGAGAAACGCACCATAATATTTTAAATGCGTTGACTCTCGTTGCTCAACCGTTAAATACTAAAACAACGCGTCACACGCCACAATTTTTACAATAGGTTAATCTAAGTAATCCTATAGTTGTATTTTATTTTATTTCTTAGGCTTACGCTTAAGCTTTTAAGCTTAGGCTTTTGAGTAGGCTTCAGGCTTGTGCGAGCGCGCGCATGTCCACATGCCTGCACACCTAACATGCACGCGCGCATGGGCGTGCACGCACGTGCTCTCTGCAGGCACGCACGCACCCTCGCACGCACGCACGCACGCGCGGCACGCACACAAGCACATGCACGCACGCGCGCAGGCACACACCGCACAGATACACAAGGACACCCACGCCCGCACGCTCACACGCGCGCACGCTCGCACAAACGCACAAGCGCGCACGCACGTGCACGCGTTCAGGCGCGCACGCATGCGCGCGGGCACGCAGGCATGTGGACATGTGCGCGCTTGCACAAGCCTGAAGCCTAAGCCTAAGCAAAAGCCTAAGCCTAAGGCAATCCTCAAGCACGCACGTGCACGCGCACAGGCACGCGCACACGGGCACGCTCGCACGAACCCGAACCTAAATCTTGAGTGTAAGCCTATTAGCCTAAGCCTATTGTGTGTGATCGCGTTGTTAGTATTTTACAGTTAAGCACTGAGCGTCAACGCATTTAAAATATTATGGTGTGTTTCTCTCGGTTCACTGGTTCACTGGTTCACTGAGCTTAGGTTTCCCTAAGCGAATGTACCTACAGTGTGAAAGACCGCCGATTTCTCACGATAGAGGCAGTGAGTGGCAACCGCGTTAATTGTATAATGAATTCGCGATGAAGCCCAGTTGGGACGACGTGAAATGTCACTATACATAGGTATATAGACTGAATGTTACGGACGCGTACACCTTCTCACATACACTTAGTTCACTTTTTGCGGTCAAAAGCGCGCCCAGCTCCGTGAGCCTTCTACCGCTCATTTGATTCGGATTTCATCTCTGCAACACAGAAAGCCGTCTTCCCCAATCATTTCACAGGGGAAATCGATCATTGCTGTGTAGAACGAGTAAGATGCTAATTTAGAGTCCAAAAGACGCTTAAACGATCTAAACGTATACAGTTGGCTTTTGCGGTTCAAAGTGCGCCGTAATCTCCATAAGCCTTCTATAGCTCATTTGATTCGGATTTCATCTCTGCAACGCTGCCAGCCGTATTGCCAGCTCATTTCACCGGCGAAAGCGATCCGTGGTGTGTAGAACGAGTAAGGTGCTATTTTAAGTCCAAAAGACGCGTTAACATTCTCAACGAATACAGTTGGCTTTTGCGGTTCATAGTGCGCCGTAATCTCCATTAGCCTTCTATAGCTCATTTGATTCGGATTTCATCTCTGCAACGCTGCCAGCCATATTGCCAGCTCATTTCACCGGCAAAAGCGATCCTTGGTGTGTAGAACGAGTAAGGTGCTATTTTAGAGTGCAAAAGACGCGTTAACGTTCTAAACGAATACAGTTGGCTTTTGTGGTTCAAAGTGCGCCGTAATCTGCACAAGCGTTCTACCGCTCATTTGATTCGGATTTCATCTCAGCAACGTTGCCAGCCGTCTTCCCAGCTCATTTCACCGGCGAAAGCCACACTTGCTTTGTAGAACGGATAGGGCGCCCTTTGAGTGACCAAAAGACGCATTAACTGTCTAAACAAATACAGTTAGCTTTTTGCGGCCAAAAGTGCGCTGCTCTCCGTGAGCCTTCTACGACTCATTTGATTAGTATCACGCACGCACGCACCGTAACGCACGCACGCACGCACCGTCACGCACGCTCGCACGCACCGTCACGCACGCACGCACGCAGAAGGCACCGACATGCACGCACTGTCACGCACGCTCGCACGCAACGACACGCACGCACCGCACGCACGCACGCACATCAACCCTATTGGGAAAATAGCGAGCCATGCCGATATTTTGCACTACTGCGTGAGCATGTACGTACACCGTACAATGTTGCCGTTCGGGGCGCAGAAAGCGGGGGCGTAGGCGAAACGCGTGCGTGCGCGCCTGCTTGCGATGGATGCGCGCGTGATGCGTGCGTGCATGCTGCGCTTGTGCTTGCCCAAAGACCATCGCCGAAAAGAATTCGTTCTATTCCAACGACAGGACAGCCTACACCACAACACGCACGACGGGTTTAACCTACCCGAAACGATTTCACTTTCAACGAACCGTTCAGGATGCTAACACCAGCTAGCACACGCATTCCAGCATCTAGGCACGGGCGAGATTTGAGCTAGTCAAAAGGTGCAGTCGCGGTGCCCTTACAAGATCGGAAGTGTCGAGGGGGGGGGGGGGGGTAGGTATACACAGAGAGAGAGAGAGAGAGAGAGAGAGAGAGAGAGAGAGAGAGAGAGAGAGAGAGAGAGAGAGAGAGAGAGAGAGAGAGAGAGAGAGAGAGAGAGAGAGAGAGAGAGAGAGAGAGAGGTTATAAAGAGAGAGAGGGGAATGGGAGACGCACGCACTGTAACTTTCATCGCAAGCTTCATGCCCATGAAATCCAGTGAAGATGCCGATGGGGAAGAGGCGCTGCTGGCAGCAGAGGCACGCCGACTCCAAAACGTCCCGCTCGGCCAGCTGTCAAGCAAGCAGATGTCGGCGCAGCTTGTGGGCGGTCAGCGAGCGGCAAAACAACATAGAATTAGTTGCCACGCCAGTGTGGTGTGCGCACCTGAACGAAAACACGTTTGTATGACGTCTCTTTCACGTACTGGAAGGGGCTGTGGGTTTGTCGCTGAACCTGCGCATTCTCAAATCGCACTTGTTACTATAGGGGGAAGGGCATAGGTGGGCTCTGGGGTGGTCTGGGGGGGGTCCCCCCCCCCCCGGGCTTGGGCCGTCCGGATTTTTTGCGGCACCGACCCCCCCCCCCCTGGCCATCGCCATCCTGGAGAACTTGCGGGAAACCCTCCCTCAATATTAAAAAAATGGGTAAAGATGCGTGTTTTTGTTTCTTTTTCAGTGTAGTATGACCCAAAAACGCCTGAAAAGTGGTATTTTAGACCTTATTTTGACCCATTTTAGACCAAAACGTACCCATTTTACACGTTATTATGGTGCAAAATCCTCCACTTAAACCACCCCTCCTCCAAAATTCTCGATCCCGGTCATTTTATCCGGGATGGCTCTAGACCCCCCCCCCCCCCCTCGAAACCCCAGACACCCCCCCCCCCCCCTGGCTTTTGGACCAATCTACACCTATGGGGAAGGGGAGGATCACCCCAAGCCCATATTGTACAGCTTACCAAACCGCGAAATAATTTCAGATTAAAAAACCCCAATAATTTCAGATCATACGTAGATGCGATGCTACGCAGCCCACCTTCACTGTGTCAGCCGCAGCCCTTGCCGTGGCCGAGCCACACGGACAGGGGCGTCCCGTCCCGTCACAGAGCAGTCCTTGAAGAGGGAATCTACGTAGCGCAGCAGCTCACCTGCAGACACACACGTTGAATCAAGCACACGCCACAGCCAAACGCACACTCAGGAAGTCAGCCCAAGAATTTCCAGACCAAATCCGAAATCCCCCACCGTCCCACCTCCAACCAAACTGAAATTGCCCTGTAATTCAAATTGCACACCGAAATACCTACCAATCTTCTAACGCGCAGTGCAGCATGCTTGCTGCGAAATCCCCATGGCTCATTAGCACACAGTTCTGCAAACAGCAATATCCCCACCCCGTTTATTCAATGTCAGCTGCGAAATTCCAACCATTAAGTACCGAGCAGTGGCTGATTAAGGTAAGGGATTTTATGTCGAAACATCAACTAAAACGCTTGCTGCGAAATCCCCATGGCTCATTAGCGCACAGTTCTGCAAACAGCAATATCCCCACCCCATTTATTCAATGTCACCTGCGAAATTCCAACCATTAAGTACCGAGCAGTGGCTAATTAAGGTAAGGGATTTTATGTCGAAACATCAACTAAAACGCCCGTTTAGGAAATGCAAAAACAACCCGTGCACCATTGAAGGCGCTGCAATCTCCGCCCCCTTACGTTCTCTTGCAATTGCAAACCAGTTTTTGAAATCGTACAAAAGATCATACGGATACCTGTCCAGGGAGGGGATATATGGGGGGGTGTGTACGCTACCCTTTCCCGAAAGACTGATCGATTATCGGCATCAGAACCCAACCCCTCCCCTGAATTTACTTTTTTTTTGAAGCTTCAAGAAAAATGATATCGCAATAATGGCAAAATACTGGCAGATTACATTTTGAGCATTACAACAAGTCGACTTAGACGTGCACAAGAACAAGAACTTCCGAAAAATGACGATTCATCCCTCACACTCACCCCCACACTCACACTCACCTATTCTCATGTCATCATGCTATGATGCATGCATACGATACTGTAAAATCGGTATTAAGCGACGAGATCGGGGCACAGGGCCAGGGGTCTTCTGAATGTGTGCGTGTCGTGTCACGCAGTCAATCACTTGCTTTTGGCTAACACCAGGAAGAAAGACTATTTATTGAAATTTATTGAAAAATTGTTAAAATTATTGGAATTTATTTTCAAGCGCAAATTCACTTGTGGTTGTGGGTCGCTACAAAAGGTGGATAAAATCAATGGAGACGCTTAAAACCGATTTTATGGTAAATGAAATTCTGACGTATACATCCATCCATCCCGACCTTGACTTGAACAATCCAGCCAAAAAGGTTCGACAGAAATGGCGCCGCAGCAGCTCTTCTTCTCGCCGACAGTACGACGACTCGACTCGGCAAGCAATTAAGGACACCCCCGCGTCGGCAACGCCACGTACGTTTGCAATCAACAGCTCACAGGAAGCAGCAATTCTACTTCAGAAACATTTTCAAAATATTCGGGAAAAATCTTCCCATATGCACCATATGCACCATATGCACCATATGCACGGGGCCTTCGTTATTTCGGTGCGACATTTTTCTCTCTTGTCTCTCCGTCTCGCATATCTCTAAACCGGGGGGAGGGGGGTTATCGGGTGACCGAAGGCAACCGCCACTTTTAGGCACACTGCGTTTTGAGCTCACCACCTCCCCACCTCCCCAACCTTTAGCCTTAGTTTTAGGCTTAAGCTTAGGCTTAGACTTAGGCTTTTGTTTTAGTCTTTGCTTAGGCTTAGGCTTTTGCTTTTGCTTTGGCTTAGGCGTTTGCTTATGCTTAGGCTTAGGTTTCGGGGAAGTGGGGAGGTGGGGAAGCTCAAAACGCTATTAGCGCACTTTTATCTGTCCGTCCGTGCACGTGCATGGGCTCGTGCGCGTGTACGTGCATGTGCGCGTGCGCGTGTACATGTACGTGCATGCGTGGGCGCGTGCACTGCCTGTGCGTGCGCGCGTGCACTGCCTGTGCGTGCGCGCGTGTGCGTGCATGTGCACGTGTGCCTGTGCGTGCGCGCGTGCACTGCCTGTGCGTGCGCGCGTGTGCGTGCATGTGCACGTGTGCCTGTGCATGCGCGCGTGCACTGCCTGTGCGTGCGCGCGTGCACTGCCTGTGCGCGCGCGCGTGTGCGTGCATGTGCACGTGTGCCTGTGCGTGCGCGCGTGCACTGCCTGTGCGTGCGCGCGTGTGCGTGCATGTGCACGTGTGCCTGTACGTGCGCGCGTGCACTGCCTGTGCGTGCCCGCGTGTGCGTGCATGTGCACGTGTGCCTGTGCGTGCGCGCGTGCACTGCCTGTGCGTGCGCGCGTGTGCATGCATGTGCGCGTGTGCTTCTAAGCCTAAGCGAAGCCTAAGCCTAAGGGAAGGGAAAGCCTAAGCGAAAGCCTAAGCGAAAGCCTAAGCGAGAGCCAAAGCGAAAGCCTAAGCAAAAGCCTAAGCTTAAGCTCATCCGAGGCCTAACCAAAACCTAAGCAAAAACTTAATATAAACAAAAATTCAATATCGTAACTATAAAGCTTCAACGGAGCGACAAGGGAAAAAATGTCGCACCGCAATAACGAAGGCCCCGTGCATATGGTGCATATGGTGCATATGGTGCATATGGGAAGATTTTTCCCAAATATTCGCGCGAAACGCAACTCCGCGTTTGACCGAGTGTGTAATCAGTGTGTAGCGTAAAAAGTGTGTTACTAGGAAAGTGCGTTACCGCATGCTTGCGATGTTCAATTCCTAGTGGGACACCGTGGGACACAGCGGGATCACCGTATCCTTCGCCGAATAGCGTGTTTTTCTGTATTCAAATTCAACTGCATCGCATCACAGTCGCGGAAACAAGCAAAGTATGAAGCGCAAGATCGAGATCGAAGTTTTGGGCAGGGACGATGTGCGCGAGATCCTACAAGAAATGCGGAGCGGCACATCAGCGCGAACGATGAAATTAGCGTGCGGCAGTCGCAGTCACCAATAATTTTTGTAAATGTTTGCCAAAACTTCTTGTTGTCTAGGAGCTGACTGGACACACTGTCAGCAAAAGCGCGGTGGATAGGCGCGTGCGAGATGCCGAGGTTGGCAAGAGGCAGGCGTTCGGAAAGCGCTCAACCACAGACCCGCGACCGCGTTCGACTCCGTCGTCGCTCCCACTCGGCAGCGGCGTCGACCCTGCTTCGGCTGTCGGCACGAGACCGCGTTCGACCCCGTCGGCGCTCGCGCGACGGGGAAAATCATGCGTTGGAAAATCCGTGACTATCTGTACTGACGTCCGCCAGGACTTCAGCCAGTCAACCTACCTACACCCGTACATACCGTACTCCTGCTCTCTCTCTTCCTCTTCAACACTGCACTCCAGCGCCGCTGAACTTTCCCAAGGACGCCAGCACCCGCCGACCGGCCTCCAGCAGCTAGGCGTCGCGTCTATCCCTCAAGCGCCGCCAAGCCAAGCTTCAAGCCAAACATCGTTAGTCGCATTAATTGAACTGCGTACTGTATTGTTGTTTCGCGTTGCGCATACGTTGTACTTCCCTTTCGTCGTCTGTGTAGATTGAAAGCGCATCCAAACTTATGGCATCTATTTTTGTTTAAATAGATACGTACAAAATTGTACCGTCAGCCTTGACCTCACGTGTTGTACCATCTTCTCATACACATGTTTCGAACATCGTGAGCTGCCTTATTCACCTTGCGTACTCTGTAGCGTTCTCGTCTTTAACGTACGATTTGATGTGTTTGACTTACTTCTCTCCTCACATGCGTAGTATATACCTACCTACATGTCCTTCAATTCTCGTAGTGTGTGGCACTTACTGTATGTCGATTTCTTTCACCTGTTTGTCAATGCTTGTTGTTCATGTGTTTCCAACCCAGACACATTGTAGGGTAGGTCGTGCTCCAGTTTCCTGTCACCATGTATTTCCCACGTTCTGTCTCAAGCTCCCTACTCTACAAACTCAACCGACATCTCATGAACTCTTACAAGGAGGACATTCCCACAACTCTCGTCAACAACACCACCAGAGACAAGCCAAGCTACATCAAATTCCTTCACAAGCGTCATTCTCCAGGACTCACTTCTCTCCTCCATCTTCCCCCTGGGTCCCTGGCTTCTGCTGATGGCCACACCCCTGGCGACCTTGCAGCTGTGAGGACACAGCTCGTCCAAGGGGGAAGGTGTACTGACGTCCGCCAGGACGTCAGCCAGTCAACCTACCTACACCTGTACATACCGTACTCCTGCTCTCTCTCTTCCTCTTCAACACTGGACTCCAGCGGCGCTGAACTTTCCCAAGGACGCCAGCACCCGCCGACCGGCCTCCAGCAGCTAGGCGTCGCGTCTATCCCTCAAGCGCCGCCAAGCCAAGCTCCTGCCGACCGGACTGCAGCTGCGCCCTCTGATCCAGCCGCCGCAAGCGCTCGAGGCTCGCCTGCGACCAAGCGAGGAGGCTCAGCAAGCTGACGGCAGAATAGACGCCGCCGCTGCAAGACCAGACTGGACACCCGCGGCACAAGCGGACGACGCCGAGATAGCGTCCCTCTCCCCTCCCCTCTCTGCACATAAATACCCTCGCCCATTCGACAACCGTTCCTTGTACATATGAATCTGTCTTCGTGAACCTCGCCGTATCGTACCCCGTTTCGTGTATTGTTCGCCAGTTTGTACAGAAGTTTGTATAGCAGAACCTTGTACAGGTGCAGTCAGGCTTGCCGCTTCAGTACACTATCGTTTTATTTTTTGCCTGAAAATTCTGTGGAATGCCTCTTAATATCTAACATGCAACATGGTTTTCTTTCCAAACACAGCACTGTCACCCAACTACTAGAATGTTTGAACGACTGGACACAAAATCTAGATGTAGGAGAGCCTGTTGATGTTGCATACATGGACATTGCTAAGGCTTTTGATACTGTGAGCCACACAAAATTGATCCACAAATTGCGTTGCTATGGCATATCAGCTAGACTCATTAACTGGATTGATAGCTGGCTTAGAGATCGTAAGCAAAGAGTGAAGATCAACAACGCATTATCTGACTACTCGGTGGTTACCAGTGGAGTTCCGCAAGGCAGTGTACTCGGTCCAGTTATGTTTCTGCTATACATTAACGACCTCCCTAAAGTTGTCAGACAGGCCAATGTCAAGCTGTTCGCTGATGACTGCAAGCTGTACTTTCGTTGCAAAAACAGAGACGATCGCTTAGTCCTGCAAACTGCACTTGACACTGTCTATCAATGGGCCACTGAAAATCAGCTACAATTAGCGGTACAAAAGTGTTGCATTCTACACTTGGGAATGCATAGCAATCCACAGGCAGTGTACCGCCTCGGCGAGCACGACCTTGAAAGCACTGCAGTCATGCGCGACTTGGGCTTATTGGTCAGCAAAAATCTCCGCTTTTCTGAGCACTGTAGTAGAATGGCTAGCGTCGCTGCTGTAAAAGCTAACGCGATATTGAACTGCTTTTACACTCGCAACGAGAAGCTGATTAGGCAGCTGTTCTGCACATTTGTACGCAGCAAACTCGAGTACGCGTCGACCGCTTGGAATCCTCAGCAACAGGGCAACATTAAGATTGTCGAATCTGTCCAGCGCACTTTTACTCAAAAGCTCCCCTATTGTACTGGCTTGTCATACGAACAGCGATTAGAGCGAACGGGTTTGGAGTCTCTCGAGTTGCGCCGCCTCCACTCCGATCTCACCCTGGTCTACAAAATCATTCATCGTCTGGTTTGTCTCAATTTTGCTGACTTCTTCTCCTACGCCCCGCGATCATCCCTCAGGGGGCACGATTTTAAATTGGCTCACCCAAAGCAACATCGGCAGTACAGAGCTCATTTCTTTTCTAGTAGAGTAGTCCCAGCCTGGAACGCCTTATCGTCAGACACGGTCAGCGCTCGAACTCTCTCTACTTTCTTGTAGGTCGTCGTGTAGGTTGTTGTATGTACTTGGCGTGTATTTGTACGTACTTGTATGTATGTATGTAGGTTGGCGCGTCGTGTACTGTACAATGGTGTAATCAGTATGATATGATGCTCCTTGTGGGTGCGTATGTATATCGTGAACAATATGTATTCTGCTCTCCCCTGCATATTGTATTGACATTCGCATTCCTCTCGCGCCTTCATCTTTGACATGCGCCACTGTATCGCGTATTCTTTCGCGTCTGCGCGCCTCGCCATGTTGTTGTGCAGTGTGTACAGCCCGTTTGTGGACAATAAACAAACGACAAGCAAACAGTTGAAGCAAGACTGACTAGGCGTGATGGGGGGCGGGACGACCACAGCGAAAACCCCTTTTAGATTGCCGCCTTGGAGAAAGGCAATGGGTCGCCCTTCCCCTTTCGTTCCAAACTTAGATATAACTTAGATAGTGTGCCACAGAGGCGAAGGGATGGGACTGGGAGTGAATAATTGGACGTGTGTTTCACTATCTATGTAGCAGCATCAGAGCCTACACGAAAAATCGTATGAATGAATGTCCTGAATGGTATGATTACAAAAATACTTTAAAAAATCCCACACCCAAAAATCATGACGGGGGTGCAGCTGCACCCCCCCTACACCCCCCCCCCCCAGCAACGCCCCTGATGGCATAGCATCCTAATGCGTTTGCCTACAATGAATGGAGCAACTTCCAGACTGTCATGGCATAGCATCCTAATGCATTTGCCTACAATGAATGGAATGCTAGGTCTGCACCCTTCTGCAGCAACTTCCAGACTGTCATGGCATAGCATCCTAATGCATTTGCCTACAATGAATGGAATGCTAGGTCTACACTCTTCTGGAGCAACTTCCAGACTGTCATGGCATAGCATCCTAATGCATTTGCCTACAATGAATGGAATGCTAGGTCTTGCACTCTTCTGCAGCAAATTCCAGACTGCCATGTCATAGCATCCTAATGCATTTGCCTACAATGAATGGAATTCTAGGTCTGCACTCTTCTGCAGCAACTTCCAGACTGCCATGGCATAGCATCCTAATGCATTTGCCTACAATGAATGGAATGCTAGGTCTGCACTCTTCTGCAGCAACTTCCAGACTGTCATGGCATAGCATCCTAATGCATTTGCCTACAATAAATGGAATGCTAGGTCTGCACTCTTCTGCAGCAACTTCCAGACTGTCATGGCATAGCATCCTAATGCATTTGCCTACAATGAATGGAATGCTAGGTCTGCACTCTTCTGCAGCAACTTCCAGACTGTCATGGCATAGCATCCTAATGCATTTGCCTACAATGAATGGAATGCTAGGTCTGCACTCTTCTGCAGCAACTTCCAGACTGTCATGGCATAGCATCCTAATGCATTTGCCTACAATGAATGGAATGCTAGGTCTGCACTCTTCTGCAGCAACTTCCAGACTGTCATGGCATAGCATCCTAATGCATTTGCCTACAATAAATGGAATGCTAGGTCTGCACTCTTCTGCAGCAACTTCCAGACTGTCATGGCATAGCATCCTAATGCATTTGCCTACAATGAATGGAATGCTAGGTCTGCAGTCTTCTGCAGCAACTTCCAGACTGTCATGGCATAGCATCCTAATGCATTTGCCTACAATAAATGGAATGCTAGGTCTGCACTCTTCTGCAGCAACTTCCAGACTGTCATGGCATAGCATCCTAATGCATTTGCCTACAATGAATGGAATGCTAGGTCTGCACTCTTCTGCAGCAACTTCCAGACTGTCATGTCATAGCATCCTAATGCATTTGCCTGCAATGCATGGAATGCTTGGTCTGCACTCTTCTGCAGCAACTTCCAGACTGTTGTGGCATAGCATCCTAATGCATTTGCCTACAATGAATGGAATGCTAGGTCTGCACTCTTCTGCAGCAACTTCCAGACTGTCATGGCATAGCATCCTAATGCATTTGCCTACAATGAATGGAATGCTAGGTCTGCACTCTTCTGCAGCAACTTCCAGACTGTCATGGTATAGCATCCTAATGCATTTGCCAACAATGAATGGAATGCTAGGTCTGCACTCTTCTGCAGCAACTTCCAGCCTGTCATGTCATAGCATCCTAATGCATTTGCCTACAATGAATGGAATGCTTGGTCTGCACTCTTCTGCAGCAACTTCCAGACTGTCGTGGCATAGCATCCTAATGCATTTGCCTACAATGAATGGAATGCTAGGTCTGCACTCTTCTGCAGCAACTTCCAGACTGTCATGGCATAGCATCCTAATGCATTTGCCTACAATAAATGGAATGCTAGGTCTGCACTCTTCTGCAGCAACTTCCAGACTGTCATGGCATAGCATCCTAATGCATTTGCCTACAATGAATGGAATGCTAGGTCTGCACTCTTCTGCAGCAACTTCCAGACTGCCATGGCATAGCATCCTAATGCATTTGCCTACAATGAATGGAATGCTAGGTCTGCACTCTTCTGCAGCAACTTCCAGACTGTCATGGCATAGCATCCTAATGCATTTGCCTACAATAAATGGAATGCTAGGTCTGCACTCTTCTGCAGCAACTTCCAGACTGTCATGGCATAGCATCCTAATGCATTTGCCTACAATGAATGGAATGCTAGGTCTGCACTCTTCTGCAGCAACTTCCAGACTGTCATGGCATAGCATCCTAATGCATTTGCCTACAATGAATGGAATGCTAGGTCTGCACTCTTCTGCAGCAACTTCCAGACTGTCATGGCATAGCATCCTAATGCATTTGCCTACAATGAATGGAATGCTAGGTCTGCACTCTTCTGCAGCAACTTCCAGACTGTCATGGCATAGCATCCTAATGCATTTGCCTACAATAAATGGAATGCTAGGTCTGCACTCTTCTGCAGCAACTTCCAGACTGTCATGGCATAGCATCCTAATGCATTTGCCTACAATGAATGGAATGCTAGGTCTGCACTCTTCTGCAGCAACTTCCAGCCTGTCATGTCATAGCATCCTAATGCATTTGCCTACAATGAATGGAATGCTTGGTCTGCACTCTTCTGCAGCAACTTCCAGACTGCCATGGCATAGCATCCTAATGCATTTGCCTACAATGAATGGAATGCTAGATCTGCACTCTTCTGCAGCAACTTCCAGACTATCATGGCATAGCATCCTAATGCGTTTGCCTACAATGAATGGAATGCTAGGTCTGCACTCTTCTGCAGCAACTTCCAGCCTGTCATGCATCCTAATGCATTTGCCTACAATGAATGGAATGCTAGGTCTGCACTCTTCTGCAGCAACTTCCAGACTGTCATGGCATAGCATCCTAATGCGTTTGTCTACAATGACTGGACAGTCAAATTATAATTTTTATCAATGGATTCAATGGAATGCTTGGTCTGCCCTCTTTTGCAGCAACATAATAATTTCTATCAATTGATTCAATGGAATGCTAGATCTTTGGATCTGAAGGTCTCTGGCTAATTGAGCGGCCTTAGACAGAAAGGCGTCATGGACATGGGTATGCTATATGGGCCATTGACGGCCTCCTCGCAGCCATTCTCACCCCTAATCCAACAACATAGGTCTGCACTCTTCTGCAACAACGCAAATGCAAAGGGTACGCGCTGGAGTGCGCATCATAGAATAAAATTATGGTCGCAACACTTGGACGAGCACTTTTTATCTTGGTGCGTTTTCGATTTTTTTCGTAGAGTTTTTTTGTCTTCGATTTTCCCAAACAACTCGTGACTTCGCATCCCGCCTGGCGCCAATGTTCCTGTCCCTCGTAGCCGACCCGACGGACTGGAACGAGATGGAGGTCGACTTTGGCCTCGCGTGCGACCCTGCCCCTTCTACCGCAGTGCACCGCACGAGTACGTTTTCGCCGCAAATCTGCTCCGCCTGCCCCTCGCGTTTAGATATTCCCAGTTTCCCTGCCGCATGGTTGCGATGCTCAACTTCGAGTGGGACACAGCGGGATCACCGTATCGCAGCGTGTTTTACTGTATTCAAATTCACCTGCATCGCATCACAGTCACGGAAACAAGCAAAGTATGAAGCGCAAGATCGAGATCGAAGTTTGGGGCAGGGACAATGTGCGCGAGATCCTACAAGAAATGCGGAGTGGCACATCAGCGCGAATGGCTCACTCAGCCGCTGAAGAAATTAGCGTGCGGCAGTCGCAGTCACCAATAATTTTTGTAAATGTTTGCCAAAAACCTCTTGTTGTCTAGGAGCTGACTGGACACACTGTCAGCAAAAGCGCGGTGGATAGGTGCGTGCGAGATGCCGAGCGTTATGCACGTGCCGACTTTACTGGAGAACAAACTCTCCAACTGTAATAATAATCTTCTACGCAGTAACACACGTACCGTAAATCCTCCAATAGAAGCCCCCCCCCCTCCAATAGTGCCTCCCCCTCCAATAGTGCCCCCGCATCTGGCAAGGTTGAAATGATGGAGCCCCCCCCCCTCCAATAGTGCCCCCGGGGGTAAGGGGTATGTTGTGCCATGTGCCTTTTATGGGCAAAAATATAGTGGTAGGTACATTTACATCGTGTATACACACTACTGCTAACCAATAATAGTACGTTTCAGCAACTATTAACGGTAAATCAACCATTAAATGTGGCAAAAGTGATCAAAATCACCGAAAAATCGGCAATTTTGACAGCGAAACTAGCATTACCATTCAAATTTTTTAGGTTGAAATAATAGAAGCCCCCCTCCAATAGTGCCCCCTCTCCAATAGTGCCCCCGGGTAAGGAGAGGTTGAAAAAATAGTGCCCCGGGGGCACTATTGGAGGATTTACGGTATGTGAGGACAGTAGTGGTATGTGTATCTCGTGTACATCACCGGATGTATCATCACCCTCCCCTTCCAGCGATCAGGGGCACAGGTTGTAGCGCTTGGGGGCGTTCCCTTTGTTGGTCCTATGGGAACGCCTCGGTCCGGTGTCCGTAGTCGGTGCCGTAGTCGTAGTCGTGTAGTTGCCTGCCGGTGGAAGCGCGTCGATGGCTGGTCGGAGGCGGCGCGCCTTCCTCTTGAGCCCGTCGGAGAGGAGGTAGGTCCAACGGCCCAAGACGCGCTCCACTCTGACTGGTCTCGACCAAGGCGCCTCGGCTTTGCGCACTTGTGGTAGCTTGATTCTGACGCGGTCGCCGACTTGAAACGGGCCGCGACTCAGCAGTTGCGAGGTCGTCGGCCTGCTGTTGCCGTACTCGGTGGCGTCGCCTGACGGACCCTCTCTCTCGGTCGCTTGTGTCGCGGTCGACTCGCCCGGCGTCCACTCGAAGGCGAGCCGCATCCGTCGCCCCATGAGCATCTCCGCGGGGCTTTTCTCTCTGGTCGGACTGCACTCGGCGCGGAATCTCTCTTAGAGAGAGATTCCGCGGAATCTCTCTTAGAGAGAGAGATTCCTAGACTAGGAACTCGTTGATTTTCTTCTCAAGCAGGCCCGGCTCATGGCACGTTGCCTCGACGTGTCGTTTCAATGACCTGTTGAAGACTTCCACGAGTCCATTTTGCTGAGGCAGTACACAGCATTTTTTGTGTGGCGGATGCCGCGTTTTCTACAGATATCGGCGAAGACTTGGCTTCGAAAGTCTGGGCCGTTGTCAGAGACAATTTCTTGTGGATGGCCCAGCCTGCTGAAGACGGTTTCGAGCCAGGACACGACGGTCGGCGCATCGTGTCTCCCTGTCAGCTTTACTTCCGGCCAGTTGCTGTGGTAGTCCACCAACACCATCATGTTTTGCTGGTGGCGGCATGCGTTGTAGAAGGGGCCGGTGAAGTCGATCGCCAGTTTCGTCCATGGTGTCGAGGGTCTGGCGACTTCGCCAGTCGGCATCGGCGCCCTCGGACTCGATTTGCTGCTCTGCTGGCAGCCGGTGCAGCTGCGGACGACGCGCTCGACGGCCGCCGACATGCCGGGCCACCAGTAGGTGTCGCGGAGCTTGGCCTTGGCTCGCGAGATGCCGGGGTGTCCTGGGTGGGCGGCTTCGAGTAGTGGTCGTCGCATTTTGGCTGGCACGACGAGCGTTTCGTCCGCCCGGAAGACGCATCCTTGTTCCGTCTTCAGTTCACCTCGCAGCATGTAGTAGGGGCGCAGCTCAGCGTGCATTTGGTCGCTTTTCGGCCATCCGTCCTGGATGAACCTTGTGACTTGACGCAGCTGCTCGTCCTCTGCCGTCGCTTTGCCAAGTCGCTTTGTCGCTCGTGTACATCACCGGATGTATCACCGAGGTTGGCAAGAGGCAGGCGTTCGGAAAGCGCTCAACCACAGACCCGCGACCGCATTCGACTCCGTCGGCGCACGCGCTCGGCAGCGGCGTCGACCCTGATCAGCCGCCTCTGCTCCAGCTCCAAGTGCTCAGCAGTCGGTGGCGTCTTCAAAGTATACCTTTTCACATTCCTGGAAGTCCTGGAACACATTCCTGACCAGCTCCCCCCGCCGTTGACCAGTTCGCTACATTGTGTGTACAATGTACTTTGTACATCGCTGCTAAAAAACTAGTCTGCGTCCATCCCCCCCCTCTGGCCACCCGCTGTGACAGCGCGCGCGTCCGCTCGCATCCGCCGTCAGTGCTGTTCTGTGCCTTTGTAATTGCTTGAGAAAGGCCTGCTGTCGTGTAGCGGCCGAAACGTCGCAAATAAAGTGAATTTTCGCGACCCTGTCCACTTGTCTTACTCTCTCACTATACCTTTTCATTTTACTCTTGTCGAACTGTGAAACATAACCGCTAATTCACCGTTCCGTAGGGCGTCCTCTGCACGTGCGTTCGTTGCGAGGCGTGCGGCGTCGAGGTCTTCAACATGGATACCATCACAGCGCTGTCCTTGGGGCTGGAATCCGAGCCGTCGTCGCTTCAGGTGTCCCAACGAGAATGCGTGTTCAGGTGTGCAGATGTTCTGTTCTCAGGACCGCTTGAACGCCAACTTCGACCCTGAGAGCCGCGGTCCAGTGACACCTGCCCCAGCTGCAGCGCCAGCGACCGCCATACCAGCCAGCTGAGCCTGGGAGTGCCGCCGCCGTGCCTGTCCGTCCACCTCAAGCGGTGTCATTGAACGATTCCCTGTATGCCAATCAGACGCGTTGCTTTGTCACTGAATTGTTTGTAGGTTCGACGCGAACTTGAACAAAGTGGGCGTTGCGGTGGACGTGCCCAAGCAGTTGGACGTCGCGCGCTTCGTCAACGCCGCTTTCGCGCAGCAAGGCCCACTGCCGACCAAGTACCGACTGCGAAGCGTCGTCGTGAGTGCGCGCTCATTTCGCGTTGAGTGACATTCAACCACAGCTGCTCGTTTGTTGTGTAGTACCACTCGGGGGGCAGCGTCGACAGCGGCCACTACACGGCGGACTGCTTAGTCGACGAGCTGGGCTCCTGGTGGCGGTTCAACGACAGCAGCGTCGTGCAGTTCGGCGCCGACGCCCACTGGAACGGCGTCGACAGTCACGACGCATACCTGCTGTTCTACGACTGGAAGACGTGACACGTGATCTCATGCATGCACCCCATTCGCATTGCACGTCTTTTCATGCGAATCTCATGAGTATTTGTTCGCGTAAGGAGGAGCATTTGTGTGTCACCGTATTGCGTGCCATGAGCTGCATACAGACAACGCCGCCGCCCGAGCAATTTTGTATACCGTAAATCCTCCAATAGAAGCCCCCCCCCTCCAATAGTGCCTCCCCCTCCAATAGTGCCCCCGGGTATGGCAAGGTTGAAATAATAGAGCCCCCCCCCCTCCAATAGTGCCCCCCGGGGGTAAGGGGTATGTTGTGCCATGTGCCTTTTATGGGCAAAAAATATAGTGGTAGGTACATTTACATCGTGTATACACACTACTGCTAACCAATAATAGTACGTTTCAGCAACTATTAACGGTAAATCAACCATTAAATGTGGCAAAAGTGATCAAAATCACCGAAAAATCGGCAATTTTGACAGCGAAACTAGCATTACCATTCAAATTTTTTAGGTTGAAATAATAGAAGCCCCCCTCCAATAGTGCCCCCCTCTCCAATAGTGCCCCCGGGTAAGGAGAGGTTGAAAAAATAGTGCCCCGGGGGCACTATTGGAGGATTTACGGTATATTCCGTATATTTTGCATATATAGATGTATACCAACTACGATCAGCACGTTGCCCGTACTCTTGTTTGAATTGGGCGATGCCGTACTCGCAGTTGAGCATCGTTTATTTCCAGTTGAGCATCGTTAACGCGGTTCCGTGCCGATACGCCACAGCGGATACGCCACATGTGCCGATACGCCACGGATACGCCACATGCATGCATGCATTCGCTATGAGTGCAATAACAACTAAGGAGTAAGTGCGATACGGAACTTTAGAATTGTTTCCTTGGAAAAGAGGTGAAAGTTGCTGCGAAAGGCTAGGCTAGTTGCTGCGGTTAGGCCGATCCTCTCGATGCGGTTCAGCGAGTCGCACCGAGAGCAGCGGTAGTACGTTGTGCCGTCTGGAGCCTGCTTCGTCATGCGGCCGAATCCCGTCCCATCCGTCACGTCTTCGTCAGCCTTTTAGATGTCACCGTTGCATAGCCGCGAACGGGCGCAGCTTCGGTAGATTGAGGTTCGTTGCTTGAACCGCATCTGTTTAGTTCGCACTACTGATTCACCGTTCGCGGCGCTTCATCTGCAGTCGACGTGTTCACAGCTGTCCTAGACGACAGCGATCATTTCGCAATTTATATTTTACAGACTGGTCTCCGACCCAGGCAGACGAGTCACTCAGCAAGTTCCACGACGCCGTTTTGACGACAGTTTCCGACCAGTCTTCCAGCGCCGCCCCAACGCCCTGCCTGAGGCGATCATGTTCGTCGCCGACAGGAGCGCAGTCGTTGAAGCGGTTGTGGTCGACGCTACTAGCGGAGCGAACGCCGGCCTCTGGCTCAGCCGATTCGTTGATTTTGGAGGGCCTCCATTGGACGCAGACGGGGTCGACTGCGGCCGCGTGTCGACGCCGAAGCAGTCGACAATGTGGCTGCTGCCATGTGCCAGTGCAACAGCAGACGACGCCGACTACGGAGGCACCTTATTGAGGACCAAGTGCCCGATGCTACTGCCGCAGCTCCCGAGTGCCGGCGGCGGCGGCAGTGGTAGTAGCTGCGGGATGGTGGCTGGCTCTTGCAGCGGTGCGGCTGCTGCCACCGCCACCGGCTTCTGCGCTTTTTCATGCGGTCGACTTGGGCCCATCTGCCGTTAGCCGACGTCAGGGTCCTTGACGTGACGGGATACGGCCATGAAGCTGACTTCGCACTCCGTCAATTCCTGCATTGCAGCGCCCATCAGGTATGCAAAAGAAAAAAGGACGACTTTGCCTCGTATTGCTGACTGTAACGAAGACTGTAACGGAGACTGTAACAGAGACTGTAACGAAGACTGTAACAGAGACTGTAACGGAGACTCTCCAGTGGCGTATCGGCCCGACGCGGTTAACGCACCTTTCCTGCTTCCGTGGGAAAAATCTTCCCATATGCACCATATGCACCATATGCACCATATGCACGGGGCCTTCGTTATTTCGGTGCGACATTTTTCTCTCTTGTCTCTCCGTCTCGCATATCTCTAAACCGGGGGGGGTTATCGGGTGACCGAAGGCAACCGCCACTTTTAGGCACACTGCGTTTTGAGCTCACCACCTCCCCACCTCCCCAACCTTTAGCCTTAGTTTTAGGCTTAGGCTTAGGCTTTTGTTTAGGCTTAGTTTAGTCTTTGCTTAGGCTTAGGCTTTTGCTTTTGCTTTGGCTTAGGCGTTTGCTTAGGCTTAGGCTTAGGTTTCGGGGAAGTGGGAGGTGGGGGAGCTCAAAACGCTATTAGCGCACTTTTATCTGTCCATCCGTGCACGTGCATGGGCTCGTGCGCGTGTACGTGCATGTGCGCGTGCGCGTGTCCATGTGCGTGCATGTGCACGTGTGCCTGTGCGTGCGCGCGTGCACTGCCTGTGCGTGCGCGCGTGTGCGTGCATGTGCACGTGTGCCTGTGCGTGCGCGCGTGCACTGCCTGTGCGTGCGCGCGTGTGCGTGCGTGTGCACGTGTGCCTGTGCGTGCGCGCGTGCACTGCCTGTGCGTGCGCGCGTGTGCATGCATGTGCGCGTGTACTTCTAAGCCTAAGCAAAGCCTAAGCCTAAGCGAAAGCCTAAGCGAAAGCCTAAGCGAAAGCCTAAGCCCAAGCTCATCCTAGGCCTGCCTAACCAAACCTAAGAAAAACTTAATATAAACAAAAATTCAATATCGTAACTATAAGCCTTTAACGGAGCGACAAGGGAAAAAATGTCGCACCGCAATAACGAAGGCCCCGTGCATATGGTGCATATGGTGCATATGGTGCATATGGGAAGATTTTTCCCGCTTCCGTTCTCCACTGATACTTATTCGGGGAAAACGGATCTGGAAGGGGAAGGGGACGAGTCTGGAAGGGGACAGAACTTTACGTAATTATTTGGGTGCGCTATCGTGTATGCCCTCCTCCTTTTCGCCCCACAAAAGATATTACTCTTCCTCTGCCTCTTTGGCCCCTTCGGCACGCCAGAGGTCCGCGAGCGGCGACGCCATGGCCGCGCTAGAGGCGTTCTTCAACACGCAGGCGCGTCTGTCTACTCACTGCTGACCAATTTTCGGCGTCTTTTTGTAGGTGATGCACGAGACGCTAGAGGGCGACAGCGATGAAAAGCCGACGCTGACTCTCGAACGAGCCAAGGCTCATCGCCGACGCCTATACCGCTCGGCCGCCGAGCGCAACACCGTTGCGTTTTTTTTGTCGCAGTGATTGTCGAGTCGAATCTTGCTCGCGAAGTTTTCACAAGAAAGGTGGATGATGCAAATCGAACAGACCCGGCTGGCCGTAGATCGGCGGTCGACTTCAACAAGCTGCTTGAGACGGTCTCCATTGGCGACATTGTGCGGCACGCACAACCCGACAAGAACCAGAAGGGAGAATGTCGTCTGCTCGTCTTCCTCGGTTGTTTGCCAGTGTTTTTCTGTCAATCACGTACACGACCCGCAGCCCTTCTTTTTTCCTTATGCGTGCTATTGCGTAATTGATGGGCCAATCCCCCTCCACCCACCCCACGGCTAAATGGGTAGTGTATTGTATCCCTGGATTGGAGCATGACACACATTGTGGTGTGCTGTTTAGCGGACGAGAACATGCAGAGCTTCTTCAAGCGCATCTGCGTGGTTGGCGGCAACAGCATGAACCAGGTGAACGCCAAGAAGGGGCTCACAAGAGGCCGCGGTACATCGACCTGACCTGCAAGGTTGTCGGGCCGGACCTCGGCCTCATCGGCTGCTGGACCCCAGCACCCACACCCAATGGTTATCAACAACCGCTTCCCCGCTAGAACTTTGCAGTGAGCGTGCCTCGCAAAACGCTGTTTTGCTGCTCCGTTCAGCTGCGGTTGCCGACGTCGACAGCGGCACCCGAAGACCTCGTGCTGGTCCACCGGGAGCGGTACGCGTATTGGCAGCAGAATGAGCAGCGCTACTCGACGGCCATGCGAGACATGGTCATCCGCTGTAGATATAGCTGTGTCATGACGTTACTTGTATTTCCGCAACAAATTGCTCGACGTCTCCAACACTAAGGGCAAGTTGTTGTTGAGCCACCGCGAGAAACTGGCTCGCGCCTTTGGTGTGTATTTGTAGGCTTTAAGATGTAGGTTGCGCGAAGTGGCTGTGAAGCGATTATTAATTAAAAGCGACAGTGAAGCGATAATAATCAATTCGTTTGTTAGGTTGTTGTTCGTCCGCTAAATCCGTGTCCGAATCTCGTGTCACACAAGCCGTCGCGCACCACCGCTTCCGCCACCTCAATTCGCATGGAATTCTAATATTCTATAGTTTTTGTGTTTGATAGTTTAGAACTAATAACTTTCGAGAGGCGACAACAAAGAGAACAAAAAGCAGAAACTGGATCTCTTACATGGGTATCTCCGCGCAGCGCTTGCCAACTTCATTGTCTGTATATGCGAGACGTGGCTAGACGCCACCTTCCCCTCCGCGCTCCTAGAGAACCAGTCCTCCCATACCACCTACAGAGTTGACCGTTCCGGCCGTCTAGGCGGGGGGTGTCTCATTCTAGTTCCTAAAAGCATTCGTTCTGCTGTCTCTATCCCAGCCCAATCCCACCCGCAGTTCGAAGCACTGTCTGTTGATCTCTATCTAAAGAATACCCGCTTGCGCATTACTAATGTGTATCGACCACCGTCGTCCAACGACTCAGCCCCTCTCATCTCGTACCTGACCAATGCGCTCTCTGTCAACCACCCCTCTATCCTAGTGGGAGACTTCAATTTGCCTAGCGTGGACTGGACCAATCTCACGCAGAGGACAGATGCACGCACAGCTGAAAAACTAGTTTTCCAATACTTCCTCTCTACTGGGTTAGAACAACATGTTGACCGGCCAACGCGGGGGAACAACATTCTTGACCTCGTGCTATCTAACCAACCGCACATTATACACTCTGTGACTGTAGAACCCCCTTGTTTATCATCGGACCACCTAGCTGTCACTTTTCAAACTATTGAATCACTGGACACGAATAAACAAGTGAGCAGTTACCGTAAGTATGTAAATGGGAATTACACAGCTATGAACGAATACTTATTCAATGTAGATTGGGTGGCTCTATTCGCTGCATGTACAAACGTTGTTAGTATGTGGAACCACTTCAAAAACATTTTGCATCACTGTATTGAACGCTTTGTACCCATGTGCACTCCAAAAAACAAACCCATCTCCAAAGAAGTTCGAAAGCTAATTAATAAGCAGAAGAGACTGCACAATAAATTTAAAGCCTCACAAAACCTAGAAGACTACAACAACTGGAAAACAGCTAACAAAGCAGCAAATAGAGCCATCCTTAGTGAGCAATGTGCGTTTGAAAATGGTTTGGCTAGGCGTGGGAACTGTCGAGAATTTTGGAAATATGTGTGTGGCCGCATGAAGACAATTCCTTCAGTAGCTTCCCTCAAATCCTCCGATGGCTCGCTTAGACACACTGATGCTGAAAAAGCCTCCATCTTAAACAATCAATTCTCCTCAGTGTTTGTCACAGACAATAACGAGCCATTGGAATTGTCTTCACAAACCCATGTACGCATGTTACCTCCAAACTTTTCGGAATTTGACATATATCTAGCGCTCTCTAAGCTCCCCAATAAGTTCTCCTCAGGGACCGACGGAATTCCCCAGTACTTATTAAAGCGAGTGGCCCTTGCGATTGCCTACCCACTTATGCGAATCTTCAACTTATCCTTGGCCACAGCCCAAGTACCACCCGACTGGTTGTGCGCTAACATCACACCCGTGTTTAAAAAGGGCGCCAAAAACATCGCTTCCAATTACAGACCAATTAGCATCACCAGCACATCCTGCAGACTTTTTGAAAGCCTTATCAAAAAACGTGTCCTAGCGCACCTGCAATCCCATGGGTTAATCAGCTCTGCGCAACATGGTTTCCTGGCCAAACATAGCACTGTTAGTCAACTTCTAGAATGTCTGAATGACTGGACTATAGAATTGGATGCTAGACAACCTGTTGACATAGCTTACTTGGATATTGCCAAAGCATTCGATACAGTTAGCCACTCAAAGTTGCTGCATAAACTTAAGTGCTATGGAATTGCGCACTCAATTACCAATTGGCTCAGTAGCTGGCTAACAAATCGCACCCAACGGGTTAAAGTAAATGACACTTTTTCTGATAGCGCACCAGTTGGTAGTGGAGTCCCTCAAGGTAGCGTGCTAGGTCCACTCCTGTTTCTTATTTTCATCAACGACCTGCCAGCTGTTGCAAACCAAGTTTCGCTCAAACTGTTTGCGGATGACTGCAAGCTGTATTTTCGGTCCAAATTACCAGACGATCGCAGCAAGCTGCAAAACTCCTTGAATTTAATTTATCAATGGTGCAACGAAAATCAGCTCCAGCTTTCTCTTTCCAAATGTTCAGTCCTTCACCTCGGTATAAATCGCAAGGAAAGAACAAACTACAGTGTAGGAGGAACACAGCTATCTATGGTAGAAACTATGCGTGACTTGGGCGTCACTGTTTCCAAAGATCTTCGCTTTACTGAACATTGCAACCAGATTAGTAAGGCTGCTGGTCTAAGAGCTTCCGCAATACTAAACTGTTTTCACACTAGAGATTTGAAGGTGTTAAGAGTGTTATTTTGCGCGTTTGTTAGAAGCAGTCTTGAATATGCTTCCCCGTGTTGGAATCCGGTCATGGTTGGTAACACAAGGCAGCTGGAGTCAATTCAGAGAACTTTCACCCGAAATATTCCGCAACTACGCCACTTGTCATATGATGAACGGAGAGAGCGCATTGGTCTTCCCCTCCTTGAGCTGCGGCGGCTACATGCCGATTTAATCTATGTCTATAAAATAATTCACAAACAAACTTCCAATAAATTTGAAGATTTTTTTACCTTAAATAGAGACAGCAGAACGAGGGGGCATAATTTTAAACTCTGTCCACAAAAACACAAGACTCAATATAGAGCGCACTTCTTCTCGAATAGGGTCATTGCTGCTTGGAATGCCTTGTCGGAAGGAACGGTCAACTCCAAAACTATAATTACATTTAAACATAAACTCCTAAAGGAAAACTTATCCCAATTCCTAAATGGTTAGGTTATAAAATCACCTTTTTGGTGTCACCTAGCCATGTCTCGCACGTGATAACGTAAACAGTTGGCGGGCGTTGCATTTCCATCCCTCCTATTTGCTAACTGTGGACATTTGCACTTTGTTTGTTGGGACACATGTGTACCCGATTCGCTCACTCGCTGTGCTTCGCCTTTGTGCCTTTGTAATGTCGTACACCGTGCTTCGACGAATAAACAAACAAACAAACAATAATAACTTTCGAGAGGCGACAAGAGAGACAATAAAAAGGCGTAGATTATAACGCACCCAAATAATTATTTTGTCCCCTTCCAGACTCGTCCCCTTCCCCTTCCAGATCCGTTTTCCCCTTATTCGCCAAAATGACCGACAAGGTCTTGTTCTCGCAGGAGTCGACGGAACCGGTGTACCGGCCGCCGGCGGACGTGTCGAGCGAGGCGAACGTCTCCAGCTTTGACGAGTACCGCGCGCTCCATCGGCAAAGCTTGGAGGCGCCCGACGACTTCTGGGCGTCCATTGCGAACGAATTGCACTTTGAGAAGAAAAGCGGCAAAGGGTTGGAGTTCAATTTTGAGAGAGAGCGGGGCGCCATCTTCACGCGGTTCATGAGCGGCTCGCTCACGAACGTCGCATATAACTGCATCGATAGGAATTTGGAGAGAGGTCTCGCCGACAGAGTCGCTTTCTACTGGTGCTTTTCTCGGTTGACGACGAATGCCGGGGGAGCTCAAAAACGGCTTAGATTTAGGGAGGGAAATGAGCCTGGCGACTCCGTGAAGGTGACCTTCAAGGAGCTCAGCGTTCGCGTCAGCCAATTTGCGACGGTGCTGAAGAGGAACGGTCCGTTGTCATAGGTGTAGATTGGGTCAAAAGCCAGGGGGCATAGGTGTAACTGGGTAGGGTGTAGGTAGGGGTCACCCCCCCCAGCTTCGGTCAATACTGCACGAAAAGTAGGACCACCACCCCCCCCAGCTTTAGTCAATCATGCACTGACTGCAGGTTACCCCTATAGCTGAATTGTGTTTCTCATACTTCCCAAAGCGTTTTTCAGGCCTGTGAGCAGCATTTATTGTCCAAATGTTAAAAATTTCGCCTGCGGCGCTGTATTTTACCCACCTACAGACCATTTTGGAGTCTTTTGGGCGCGTTTTCGGCCAAAAAACCACCGAATTTTGCCTGCGGCGCTGTTTTTTTTGCTCCGCCTGACCATTTTTAGAGTCACTGAAGCGCGTTTTTGCCCAAAAAATTTTTTTTGTCTTTTCCTGCGGCGCTGTGTTTTCGGCATACACGAAGCATTTTCTAGGCCATTATTAAGGCTGAAAAAAGAGAAATTGTATCAAAATTGGCCGTGCAGGTCACCCCCATCGACTTCTGCCGAAGATTTGCTTGCAGGGGTGAAGAGGGGAGAGCGCGTCGCCCTCTACCTGCCCATGGTGCTCGAGCTGCCCATCGCGATGCTGGCCTGCGCCAAGATTGGCGCTGTCCACTCTGTCGTTGTGCGTTCTATCTCCTGTTTCTTGACTCAAGTTCCGCCCTAGGGGGGGGGGGGGTGCTAGGGGTACCCTTGGGGGCACTCACACACTTGTAGTGGGGGGGGGGCACTGGCTATTGCCGTCCCAGATAATTTACGGAAACCCGCTCTCAATATTGGAACAATTGAGTAAGTGTACGGTGCATTTTTGTCTCCTTTTCAGTTGTTCTATGACCCAAACGCACCTAAAAAGTGCTTTTTAGGCCGTTAGAATCATTTTGGCCCAAAAACGTACCCACTTACACGCTGTTTTGAATCGAAATCACCCAGTTTCGACCCCTCCCCCTCCACAATTTCCTATCCCGGATATTTTACATGGGATGGCTCTAGACCCCGCAACGAAACCCCCCCCCCCCCCCTTCCCTCAGACCCAACCTACACCTATGGTTTCCGCGGGTAGCTATGCGCAACTGTTCTGTTCCGAAAACTGTTCTGTCTCAGCAGGAATCCCAGTAAACCAGTGAGGCAATGGGTCGCCTTTCAAGTTTTCGTTTCAAACTTAGCTGCCACTTAGGTAAGGTAGATAGTGTGCCACAGAGGCGAAGGAATGGGAGCGAATAAATGGACGTGTGTTTCACTATCTATGTAGCAGCATCAGAGCCTACACGATAAACCGTAATCGTATGAATGACTGTGCCGAATGGCATGAATCCGAAAAAAATACTTTAAAAAAATCCCATACCCAAAAATCCTGACGGGGGGGGCCGCTGCCCCCCCCTGCACCCCCCCCCCCCCTTCCCAGCGACGCCCCTGGCTACCCCTCTCGTCTTCCGTGCTGATTTCTTTGCGTTTGAGCACCACGCTTACACACCTTCGCTGTCGACAAGGGGGTAATAATTGGCTGCGTCTTTCAGGTCGCGGGCTTCAGCGCGGAAAGCCTCGCGGCGCGTATTGTGGACGCGCAGGCGAAGCTGCTCGTCACGGCCGACGGCAACTTCCGCGGCACCAAGTTCATCGGACTCAAAGGCATCGCCGACTCCGCCATCGAAAAGTGCAAGCTGCAGGTTCCTCTGGCCTCCTCATGCGGACGCCCATACGCGGCCCCCCCCCCACCCCCCTCCACACACACACACACAGCGCACGCACAGACACGTATATGCACGCGCCAAACATGTGTCACTCCGTACTCCGTAGTGAAATTGTGATCCACCCGAGTACCCCACCATAATACCGCCCACTTTTCGTGGTCACCTATACGACTGACTGGTGGGCAAAGAGGGGTTGTACTTGGTCTAGGGTTTCCGCGTCGACGTCTGCCTGGTCGTGCGCCACTTGGAGCGCGTCACCAAGCCGGCCGGCTGCCCCACGGAGCTGCCTCAGGTGACGTTGAGAGAAACGCGTTCCAATGCCCCTTGCCTTTGCCCGGAACACAATTTTAAAATCAGACCAAACTCGACCCGACTGTCGACAAGGATTACGAGGCAGAGGTCGCCCAATGCGGTGGCGTCTATGACGCCCACACCGAATGGATGGAGGCGGAGGAGCCCCTCTTCATGCTCTACACCTCGTGCGTGCCTGCCTGCGTGCCTGCGTGCGTGCGTGCTTGTTGTTGAATTGAAGGCGACGCTAGGAGTCCGTCTATGGGCCATAGGCATCTCCATGACGCCTTCCCCTGTCTTGCACATTGGCCACGACTAAGAGGGCCGCAAAAGACTGCAATTCAGGGCAGAGATTGCTCGAGAAAGTCTACCGAAAGGGGGACTTTCGTTAGGGGTGTCCCTCAAGAATCGAACCCACAACCTTTCTCGCAGGTGGCTCTACCACCTGTCGTGTCTTCTGGCCTTGTGCTTGTGTGTGTGTGTGTGTGTGCGTGCGCGTGGTAGAAGAAACACGGCCGATCCTCATGACAGAGGCTCGACTGGCAAGCCGAAGGGCGTGGTGCACACGCAGGCCGGCTACATGCTCTACGTCTACGCCACCACCAAGTACGTCTTTGACGCGCACGTCGACAGGAGCGACCAGGTCTATTGGTGCACGGCCGACTGCGGCTGGATCACCGGCCACTCCTACATCGTCTACGGACCTCTGCTCAACGGACTCACGGGCGTCCTCGTGCGTTCACACCAACCCCTCACCCCCCACCCCCAGCCAGGATTCGCCGGGAGCGATTTCTGGCACCCCCACCCCTTTGTCCAGCGACTCCGAGCTGTTTTACCGACCCTGAATGGCGTCTATTTTGGACCACCCGCACCAACCAACCCCCCCCCCCCCCCCCTGCGTCTGTCAACATCCGGCCTAGTGTGGACGACAGAGATCTCATTCAGTTCGAGGGTCTGCCGACGCACCCCGACCCCGGCCGTTGCTGGGCCGTCGTCGAGAAGTACAGGGTCGGTGGGAGATTTCGAATTTTGAATCGTCACACTCTGATGTCCGTCGTCAAACTCGCGACGTTTTTTGAGGTGCGCACCCTCTATACGGCGCCGACCGCGATCCGCTCGCTGATGGCCTTCAAGGAGGAATTTGTCACGCGGCACGACCGCTCCTCGCTGCGGATTCTCGGCACGGTCGGCGAACCCATCAACCCGGCGGCCTGGAGGTGCGTGCCGCCAGCCCATCTGCTGCTGGCGCGAAGGCGCTGTCGACGCGAGAAAATGCTTGCAGATGGTACCACGAGGTGGTGGGCGAGCGCAACGCCGCCGTCGTCGACACCTACTGGCAAACGGAGACGGTGAGGAGGGGCTCTGACGGATTTTCTAAACCATCTACAACCTCCATTTTGCGCGCAAAAACGGCACAAACTGTGCGTATTTTCGAACTCCGTGCCTTAAAAGAAGAACATAGAAATGGCTTCCAGAGACACATTTTGAGCGGTTCTAAAGTCCATCGCGAGCCGACCGAGTTCGGTTTTGTTTTCAGTTTCGTCACGTACTTTAATCCCCACACACCCCTCCCCCCTCCCCACTTGGCAATTTACCTGCTGTCCCAATCAGGATGGGACTGGCGAGACTGAGAGTGTGACTGCGCTGTGGTGCAGGGCGGCCACGTGCTGACGCCGCTGCCGGGCGCGACGCCGACGAAGGCGGGCAGCGCGACCTTGCCCTTCTTCGGCGTCGAGGCGGCGCTGCTCGACGACGACGGCGCAGAGCTTCAGGGACCCGCAGAGGGCAAACTGGTGCGGCCGCGCGTCCTGTCGGAGTCGGAGTCGGAATCTGAACTCGTTCGGTTGCAGTGCTTCAAGCGCTCCTGGCCGGGCATCGCGCGCACCATCCACGGCGACCACGACCGCTACCAGCAGACCTACTTCTCCTTCAACGGCTACTACTTCACCGGCGACGGTGGCAGGAGGGGGGGGGGGGGGAGGATTAGTCGTTGTCCGCATGGCTGTCGACGGCGACGCGCTCATCTAGGCGCGAAGCGTGACGGGGACGGCTACCCGTGGGTGACGGGCCGCGTGGACGACCTCATGAACGTGTCCGGACACCTCCTGTCGACAGCCGAGATCGAGTCCGCCCTGGTCTGTCTGTCTCTCTGGTCAAGTTCTCACCCCCCCACCCCCACCCCTTTCGACATTGACATGGCTGCAGCTGGGGGAGGTTCTCGTACAGAATTCCCCCCACCTCCAGAAAATGTGCGCAAGGCTTTTCAACTTGTCTAAAGCGATAAAAATGAGTACATGCTAGTGTTTTCAGAAGATTTCAGTGCTACTCTTCAACACCTAAATAGCGCTGTGGACGCTTTTGAACCTTTCTGACGAAAAGTACCTATTTTTTTCACGCTACCGGTCCGACCCAGTTACGAGTATGGGTGGGCAGACCCCCCCCCCTCGAGAGCCGCTTATCCCTCTCATTCAGGTGGGTCACCCGTCGGTGGCCGAAGCGGCCGTCGTCGCCGCTCCCCACGACGTGAGGGGCAGCGTCCCCTACGCGTTCGTCACGCTCAAAGTGGTGGGCAATTAATTAATTAATTTGTGGTGTTGTGGTCGCCAGGGTGTTCTGACACAGGGCGAGGAGATGAGCGCCGAGTTGGCGACGGAGCTCAAGGCGGCCGTGCGCTCCGCCATCGGCCCCATCGCCGTGCCCCACGTCATTCAGGCGGCGCCGTCCGGACTGCCCAAGACGCGGTGCGTACACCAGGAGGGGGGGGGTAGTTTTTGGACGCTCTCTCTCTATTTCGAAATCAGGCGTGTTGTGCCCTATTTCCTCTGTTGCCCCAGTTCCCCAAGACACCTAAATAAATGTCGTCATCGTTTGCCCCACGCTCTCGTCCCGGGATGCCTCTTCTAGGCCCCCGGGCCTCACACCATAGGTGTTCCTCTGACACACACCATTCCTCACACCATAGGTGTTCCTCTGACACACACCATTCCTCACACCATAGGTGTTCCTCTGACACACACCAGTCCTCACACCATAGGTGTTCCTCTGACACCACCATTCACACCAATTTCCCCCCCCTTCCTCACACCATAGGTGTTCCTCTGACAGCGTATGGCCTAGGGGTAGAGAATCAGCCTCTTGCGCGCACGGTTCTGGGTTCGATTCTTGATGGATCCACTAGATCGAGGACTTCCCTCTCCATGGATTTTCTCGCGCTGTCGCTGCCCTGAATTACAGATGGGGTTCTTCCGTCTGTTTTTGGCAAATTGTGCGGCTCTAGACGGGCAGGCGTCATGGAGATGGGTGTATGCTATATGGGATGTGCTAATCCAACAGCAACATATATGTTCCTGGGTTGCAGGTCGAGAAAGATCGTGCGTCGCGTTCTCCGCAAAGTGGCCGGTGGGAGTGCGTCGAGTGAGTTGGGAGACACGCCGACGCTGGCGGACGAAGCGGTGATCGCGCAGCTCTACGCCGGCGCCGGCATGCACGCCTGACCGTCAGCCATCATCACCCTCTCTCCTTTAAGAGGCGTTCCACAGAATTTCCAGGCATCCGATGTCCGCCAAAAATAGATTTCGCTTAAATCGATTTTAGGGGGTCAGGGATGAATGTCCCATTGGGGATGGGCACCCTCGTTTCGACCATTGACCCTCACCCCCTTCGGAGGGGGCTCCTAAGTGAGACCACTGAAACGACAAAAATCGACCCAAAATTGGGACTTGATTGTTTTGGGCCACCTCCCTCGAGGGTGGCGTGCCTAGGAGGGTGGCTGGTAGGGTGGCACCACTAAGTTAACAACTCTACTAGCACACCCCAAGTTGACACCTCTCAGCATCCCTCCTAGCTTATGCTACAATGCTCCAAAAATGGGTGCGCTAATTTTGCAAAAATGGCTATAACTGCTGTGCCGCAAATTATTTTTTGCCCAAAATTGTCAACCGGTAGGGAGACTCTTGGGGCACTCTACCCTCAAATTTATAGAGTCTAAAGCCCTGACGTTCAGTAGTTATAAGCCAAAACCCTCGAAATGCCCCAAAAATGGCTGCGCTAGTTTTGCAAAAATGGCCATAAGTGCTGTGCCGCAAATTATTTTTTGCCCAAAATTGACCACCGGTAGGGAGCCTCTTGTGGCACTCTACCCTCAAATTTATAGAGTCTAAAGCCCTGGCGTTCGGTAGTTATAAGCCGAAAACTTCAAATTTTGCGTTTGTTGGCGCGATTTTTTGCACTTTCGCCATTGTCTTTCGCACAAACGTCTTTCGCGGGTTCGAGACCGAAGTCTCAGGCGAGAGGGGGACCCCATGGGTCCTTGGTTACCTCTGCCTTCTACAAGACCGATCCCACAATAAGAACTGCGATCAGGGGACAATTTTTACCTTAGCTTCTTGCCCAAGGGGGTTACTGTTTTTTGGCAGTCTTGCCACGCTGAGGGTTGAACTCCGCACCTTGCAGTTTGAAAACAACGCCTTAGCCCAACAGCGCAAACAGCCGCAAAGGTTGAGTTTATGAACGCCCCCCTCCAATGAAGGCCCAGTGTAGAGAGTGGGTTGAAAAATGAACGTCCAGGGCGTTTATTGGAGGATTTATGGTATGTCCTTTTGAACGGTAGAGCCAGTAGCCAACCACCTGCCATGTTACTCTGTAGTCCAGCTTCTAGACTTTCTGGATTTGATAGTGCCTGGTTTCTGCCTAGCTGTGCATTGCTACAAGTACCGTGACACCATTCATAGCATTTGGTTGGTCACAGGGCATCCACAACACAGCAAAACCGCCCACACAAGGTCGTTTGTGAGATTTGCACCAATGACGTTTGAGAGCTGTGCAATCAAGTTCAGCGCATTGTCAGCCATGTATGCGGGCTACTGTTACACAACAAATCGTGAAGGGGAGGGCCAAATTGCCTGAAAGACAATGGCGAAAGGGCAAAAAATCGTGCCACCAAACGCGAAATTTGAAGGTTTCGGCTTATAACTACTGAACGCCAGGGCTTTAGACTCTATAAATTTGAGGGTAGAGTGCCCCAAGAGTCTCCCTACTGGTGGTCAATTTTAGGCAAAGAATAATTTGCGGCACAGCACTTATGGCCATTTTTGCAAAATTAGTGCAGCCATTTTTGGGGCAGTTCGAGGGTTTCGGCTTATAACTACTGAACGCCACGGCTTTAGACTCTATAAATTTGAGGGTAGAGTGCCCCAAGAGTCTCCCTACGGGTGGTCAATTTTAGGCAAATAATAATTGCGGCACAGCACTTATGGCCATTTTTGCAAAATTAGTGCAGCCATTTTTGGGGCATTTCGAGGGTTTCGGCTTATAACTACTGAACGCCAAGGCTTTAGACTCTATAAATTTGAGGGTAGAGTGCCCCAAGAGTCTCCCTACCGGTGGTCAATTTTGGGCAAAAAAAAATTAGCGGCACAGCACTTATGGCCATTTTTGCAAAACTAGCGCAGCCATTTTTGGGGCATTTCGAGGGTTTTGGCTTATAACTACTGAACGTCAGGGCTTTAGACTCTATAAATTTGAGGGTAGAGTGCCCCAAACCTCCCCCCCCAAGAGCCCCCGTGGTCAATTTTGGGCAAAAAATAATTTGCGGCACAGCAGTTATAGCCATTTTTGCAAAATTAGCGCACCCATTTTTGGAGCATTGTAGCATAAGCTGGGAGGGATGCTGAGAGGTGTCAACTTGGGGTGTGCTAGTAGAGTTGTTAACTTAGTGGTGCCACCTACCAGCCACCCTCCTAGGCACGCCACCCTCGAGGGAGGTGGCCCAAAACAATCAAGTCCCAATTTTGGATCGATTTTTGTCGTTTCAGTGGTCTCACTTAGGAGCCCCCTCCAAAGGGGGTGAGGGTCAATGGTCGAAACGAGGGTGCCCCATCCCCAATGGGACATTCATCCTGACCCCCCAAAATCGATTTCAGCGAAATCTATTTTTTGGCGGGCATCGGATGCCTGGAAATTCTGTGGAACGCCTCTTAAATGCCCAACAGCTCTGTCGCTCCATCATAGGCTAGGTCGCAGTTGCACCCACCCCAAGCACATCTCAGCTCTCAGGATGGGGGTGGTGTGCGATTTGTAGTGTTCATGGTGGTGGGATTAACGAAAGGATTTGTGACGATCGTTCACTTAAAAGTAGCTGCGGCGCGTGTGGGTGAACGCTGCTAGGTGGTTAGCAACGGTGGCTGCGTTTCTCGGCTAATAAACGGAGTTCAAGAGGTATGGAATGAATGCTCACTCCCACAGACTAGGTCTGATATGTTGTTGGTAAGGAGTTAATTGGCGATTTCTTTGGCACATTCGGCAAAACTCCAAAAACTGCCGTGAAGTGACGCCGCCTGCGATCTAACCGCCCGCTTGGCCCTCTGTGTGTAGCTTATAAACGCCGCGCGTGCTGACGTAACTATTACTCGGTCCCTTTCGAATAGAGTCGGTCAGGCAACGTCTCTGCTTTATTCGAGCAGCCGCTGTGACGTCACCGTATCGCTCCCTTTACTCTTTTACGTTACGACAGTGAGAAGGCGACGCGACGTTTTCCGGCGCATTACAGCGCCGCGCGACATGGTGTGCGCGCCCGCCTCTTTACGGAACCGTGTCGCAGGTTTTTTTTTCTATACTCGACGTGAACACGACGATTTTTGGAGCGACACGACGAGTAGATTGTCGTCGGACTGTTGGTGACGACTGTTGGTGGATGGAGACGCAGTCACAACGAATTACATTTCAGAGTCGCAGTCCGCAACACTTCCGGGTGGTCTGTGGTAGTCTTAATTAGTCGAGCATGGGCGCGTCGTAGCCGCCGACCAGGTTGCGCTCCTCCAGTCGCTCGTTGGCTACCTCGTCCGCATAACTGAAACCGTCACCGAAGGCACGCTGGCGACAAACACGCCTGTAACTGGGGGGGGGGGGGGGAGTCGCAAGCCCGACCGAAAAGTGTCTATATTGACGACGGACAAAGTGTAGTACTGCAAAATTTTATTCTGCTCACCTACCCCATTCCGCCAACCCAGGGAGGGACGGTTCGTTCGTCCATTGCGCGGGCTACAGTGCTGTACGCGAAGAGGACAAGATTTGTCTTCTCACGCGTAGTTTGTTTGTTTGTGACTGGGCCGGATTGCGGAGGCCTCTCTCTGGTCACACATAATTAATTGACCGTTGCTAGTGAGAGATGAGACCCAGTCAGTCAGTCTGGCTTACGTGTCGTCGACGTCGACGTCGACCACCTCGCCAAAGGCCGCGGGGTCGCCGTCGTCGCTGACGACGACCGTTTCAGCGGCGTGGGGCGGCTGCGCGGACGCCGCCTGCTGCGCGACGATGCGTCGCTTCTTGTGCGGCAGCAGCGCGGTGGCGGTCGCTGCTGCGGCGGTGGCGGCGCCGACGCGCTCGATGGAGTCGCCGTCGCGGAGGCCGGCGACGGCGAGGGAGCTGCTGCCGACCAGCTCGTCCACCGTGCCGCTCAGCTCGGCCAGCCAGCTGTCGACGGTCGACGAGATCTGCTGCGCCGACTCGCTGTTGCCGTAGACGTAGTGACTGGGACAGACGATGTGTCGGGCCAGGAAGCGCCGGAGCCAGCTCTGTGCGCCAACGTCTCTTCGCCATCGGGGCGACGACAGACGAAAAGAGGCAAGAAAGCCCGCACCTGGCTGGCGCGAAAGATGTCTCCGGGGTCGACGAGGCCCTCCTGCTGCATGTTCGACCAGATCTCGAGGCCCTTGTCCTGGATCGACTTCTGGTTGATGCGGATCTTCGACGCCTGACACGCCCGAATGTAGTCGGCCTGCATGCGCGCGCGCGGGCGGGGCCGGCTCAGCTGGGAGCGACAGAGACCGGGACCGAGAGAGGGAGGGGAGTTACTCACGAGACGGGCCTCCAGCTCGGCGGACTTGACCTTGCGTCCGCCGCCCTTGAGCCGCGTCCGATTGCGGCCGCTCTCGGCCAGCGTCAGTCGCATCGCCGCCTCGTTCTTGTGCCACGAGCGCAGCGTGCCCTCGTCGATCTTGAAGACAACGGTTGTTGGTAGGAGTAGAGGGTAGCGCAGAATTTGCTGTAAGGGTGCCTGCCCCCCCCCTCTTCACCAAGCACTCTCGTGGCCAATTCAAGCCAAGAACCCAGCCCCTGGTGAAGTTGCGCTGTCAAAATAGACTATGTTGTTCGACTGTCGCCAGCGCAGCAGCGCCGCACCTTGTACTTGTGCAGGGTCGCGTTGCGTCCGTTGGAGCGCTCAAAGTCGAGCGCCTGCAGCTTGTCGGCGAGCGAGTAGTTGAGTCGCTTCAACTTGCCAGCGCCACCGCCGCCCATGCCGACGCCGCCGCTCGTAGAGTCATACGAGCCGCCCCGGCCGCCCCGCAAGCTCGCCTCCAGCTGACTGAAGCATATGAGAAGGTAACGACGCTGGAATAGATGCAGGTGCACACCCAACCCTGGTGGCGCCAAAGTTGGATGGGGAAGTCCACTGGACGGAGGGAAGGAAGGCTAGGAGCCTCTGGCAGAGTGTGACCCTCTCATTGTGGTTTAGTACAGGGAAAGCGCCAACAGAGCTCGTCAGGCACCACGACCACGAGGTGTCCAAGGAAATTCGGCCATGGCAGGGCGATTTTTGTGAAGAGGAGCGGAGTGGCCGTGGGCCAAATGGAGATAGCCGGGGCGGGGTGGATTTATAAGCATCGAAAGTTCACTTAAAATGGCACTCCGTCGCCAAAGATAGACCATGACATGTATACAGTTTTCGAAAAGGCGCCGCAAGCGCCACGAAGGCGGGGTCGGCCATGGGCCCAGGGCCGACGGATCGTAGTACGCACTTGTGGACGGCGAGCTCCTCCGTTTCGTCCCTTGTGAGGAGGCGCGGCGGCACGATGGGATCGGGCTCGTCGACTGATCGGTTGATCAGGTCGCTGATCAGCGCCTCGTCTCGCAGCGGCGGCGGCTCGTAGTCGTCCCCGTACGCTGCGTACTGATGGGCTGCTGCGGAGCGCCTCGTGTACCGACTCGTCGTCATCTTGGTAAAGTAGGCGCGGTAGAGCTTGAAGACGTTCTCCTTCTTGAGCGTCTTCTTGCCGAACACCGACTCGAGGCGCTCGAAGATCCGATTCGGCCCGTCCTCGCCCTCGCGCGTCAAGAACTCGATCACCGCTATCTGTTTCTCTCGCACCGAAGCGGACGTGGTCGTCGTCGAGGCCGCCGTCAGCGGAGCGGAGCCGCCGGCGCCGGCGGACGGCCCTGACGACGCGGCCGCGCCCACTTCGGGCGGGTTGGACACCAGCGGCGCCCCATTAGAACCCATCATACCGCGCAAGCCACCGACAATAGCCGCAACAACGCCGCACAGCTCCCGTTCGACTCCACAAAGATAGGATGGAAACGGTAGGTACAGTACGCCGCGAAACTGGCGCCGGTTTAAAAACGATTTCAGTACGGTCGCGTTGCAGTTTAGAGGGCACTCTGTACTCGCGGATTATGTTCGCACAGAATTCCCAAATTTAGCACTGAAATGCAAATTTAAATTGTGTATTAGGCATGCGTCGCCGAATACGTAATGTTTTGCACACTCAGGGAAAATAATGTTTTCTTTTTGTTGCACCGAGGTTGTAGTTTCAAGCAGCTGTTCCCTTTAAAAGGAAAATCTATTTTACCACTCCCAATGCCTCACGCACGGTTGGATTGAGGTGTACTTGTTCTGTCTCTTGCCCACTGCGTCCCCAACCTCGTAATTTCTGCGCAATGTCCATCAAGATGGACATTTTAGAAATTCAAGACTTCCAGATTTTGCAACTTGAACTGAACTGAACAGAACTTGAACTGGCACGCACACCACAAATAGCTGCTTTCCGTTTGACATGAAATCAGGAACCAACAAGTAAACCAACAAACAACACATAGTAGCCGCCACACAGATTGGCCCTGTGGAATAAAAAGCGGAAGTGAAGGCTAAAAGAACACTGTTGCCAGTGGATAGAGCTAAAAACGCCTAAAACGCTACAAAATTAATTAGCAGTGCCATAGTTTGTAGTTGTAGTTACATAATATCTTGAAGGTGGCGCTCAATTGACTTGTCCGACGGAGCGCCGCTGTCGCAACTGATTATGCTCATCCGCTGACATCAAACACATTCAAGTTGCAATAGCTTACACCAATCATGCAAGTGTCATCAGCGAGCTTGCTCATTTCGTCATATTGAACGCGCTGTTTGTTTCAAGCTCCGCAGAATTTGTTCCTTGTCAGCTCTACAGCTAATCGCACGCGCGGAGCTGTTGTTGTGGGACCACTGGCGGATCTAGGACTTTCTGACAGGGGGGGCGGCAGGGTCACAAAGTGTTTCCCGCGAAAAAAAAATGGAGAGCCATATTTCGCACGTTTGGCGCAGCAGGCGTGTTTTTTCGAACTTTGCAGCGTTTGAAGCAACCAGTTGCGCTGCAGGCGCATATTTTTGCATAGCTACAGTATTATGCCAACTTGTGACTTTTTGGCGCCGCAGGCGCGAAAAAATTCAATGTCAACTGCTGCGTTCCTGAATTTCAACGAATTTATCATTAATTGTCGTCCAAAACCATGCGCCGCAGGCGAAAATGTTGGATTTCCAACGTTCTTCAGAGCATTTTTTAATCCAAAATTGTGCTAACTTGTCAGAT
>JASAMY010002136.1:0-51165 GCA_030248085.1 Paralinhomoeus sp. GSCO2_6
GGCGCGGATATGCTGACTTCTTCATCATTATGGTGCCTGCTTTATTTGGGTTGTATTCCCGAAAGACAAATCAGTGTATAGTTGTGCATCAGAGCAGCACTGACGCAGCGATGGGAGGCGCAGGAGTAAGTGCGTGGCTTGAGTGGCCATGGAGCGTCGAATTCCAACAATTCAAACTGAAACTGTTGAAACAATTCTGGAAGAGAACCTATACCTGAGTATTTCCTGCAGAGTTTCAGTTTACCAAGGTAACTTTTTCTTAGGCATATCCAGGCCGGTTATACTGAAGGCCAAAGAAACTATCCACCTTCTCCGTTAACGAACACCAGCATACATCCGTATGTGCTATTGGTATACCGAAATCAACACGCTAAGCTCACTCACTAACAACAACGAATAAAGCAAGTGTGTGCGTGCGGGTGCGTGCGTGTGCGGGCGTGCGTGGCGTGCGCGCGTGCGTGCCGTGCCGTGCGTGCGTGCGTTCCTACTCTCGCGCGCGTGCGCGTGAGTGGATGGGATTCTCATCACACAGTCCTTTTCCCCGTCTAGCGCGCTCTGTAGTCATGACAATGACTCGCCGCAAACAGCATGCATGCGTGCGTACATAGACAGACGCTCCACCCGGTCCTCGTGCGTCTGCTTCTCCTGGGGTGGCCGTATTACACAAGAACACTGTCAGACAACAACCAAAAAAAACAGCTGTCCTTGCACGTATGTACCCCATAACCGGCGCTTGAATTCCAAGAAGACTGAAAAACACGGGGATTAGAAAAAAAATTTGCAATTATTTTTCTAGTATTTTGGGTACATAATGGTTACACATACGCGCATAGACGCTGATGCGGGACGAAGTCTTGCAACGTTCCTGGAGTCAGGAGGCACGATGCCTAGGATTGGGTTGGGTCTCTAATTCGCAGACTACGGTCTATGCGCCGGTTGTATGTTGTATGGCCTCCGAGTGACGCTGTGCGTAATCAATAATAAATAACTGGCATGCACAGTGTTGAAACGCTCTCCTCCTGGCTTTACATCCGCTAGTGCAGCGACAGTGACTTTGGCCTGCGGCAGTTGTTTGTTTTCTCCGCCTAGCGCGCTCTGTAGCCCCAACACGCGCGAACGCTGTGAACACGCGCTCACGGTAGATGCCTCCTGCCTGTACCCAGCGTGGCGCAAATGTTGCATTCTGCACAGCGTGCCTTTCTCTCAGTGTGCCTCTCTCCTTAGTTGACGTATGCGTCTATCCTTTTCTCAGAATCTTCTCGTTTTCTCCACTTCCTGTATTCCCAATTCCAGGCTTTTCAACCATGCGGGCACGTTTCTGAACCCTTTGGCTGTGTGCCTAGCCGGTTCACTGCTGTTGTTGACCGCAAGTGTTCAAGGACAGCGGAAAATCCAAACTGGTCTTAGCGAGGGATGCAAGCCAAAGAATGCGGCAATCTACCGCCTGCACTTTAAACCAGTTCAAAGAGTCGTGGAGCAGTTCTGTCGACAAGTCGAGCCGGAAAGCTGCTTGGTTTGTTGCGTCAGCAGAGAACATTCAGAGACACACATACTCTAGTGAACTGGTTTAGACCGAGGTGTCTTGCTGCGAAAAGAATTGGTTTGTGGCAAGCTTTGACTCATTCTTAAAGCGGCCGGTTCACCGAGGTAAACGCTACTGTATCGATTCGACCGTAAATCCTCCAATAGTGCCCCGGGACACTATGCTTTCAACCTCTTCTTACCCCGTAGGCGCCATTGGAGAGGGGGGCCACAATGGTTTAACCTCAAAAATTAAATCAGTAGAGTGATGTTGAACGGCCAGTAAAATGGCTACTTCATCGAGCCGCGTTTTCAGTTATTATTTCGCATTCTTTTTAATAGGCGTTTAACAGTTGAAAAGTAGTTCGCATGCCATATATTAATGGTTGTAACTGTGCACACACCATAGAAACGCAACCACCTATTGCTTGACTGTGGTCTGGTATGTGTAAATGCAAATCATAAGGATATCTCTTGTCTCTTGTGGCACTATTGGAGGGGGGAAAGAGTGCACTATTGTTTCAACCTTTTGAGTATTTGAGGGGGGTTCGCTATCGGAGCATGGGCATCATTGGAGGATTTACGCGGAACCCTATCACCGTAAAGCCTATGATTAGGCCCCCACCAACTCAGAATTCTCCTCTCTTTATGTCCCATGTGGAGACGCGCTTACCCCGGTTGACATGTTGACACGTTTATGCTTCTGTTATTTTATGCTTTATACCTATGTTATTTCATGTTATAAAGGGTGTTTTTTTTTAATGCATCACATTTCTTCTTTGAATAACTTCTGTTTCTTCTGTTGGATTGTTATCAGGTAACTTCGAACACTTATACTCAAGACTTTGGGATTTTGTCTGAAAAAAAAAGAATCGTCCCAATTTGTCCCAGGATTTTTAGAGTTATGGCGCTCCAAAATCACATGTCCGCTTTAAGCCCGGACTTTACAAACTGAAATCGTTTGAATCGTAAGTATCCCGTACTGTATGCCAAATTTCAAACGCCTAAAACTTCGCTTTTGGCTGGCGCAGCTCGTCCAGCACCGTCTGCGCACAGTAACACGACTGAAACCGCCCCCTCTCCATCCGCCCTCCCCCCCTCCATACCAACCCAACGGCCGACGTTGTTTGCCATGTGAAATCTGCCCAAAAAGTGACACCGAATTTGGAGCGCCATAACTCTCGGAATCCTCGAACCGAATTCGACGATTCTTTTTTCATACAAAATCCCAAAGTCTTGAGCATAAGTGTTCCGAACTTCATAACAATCCGAAAAAGGAAACGAAAGTTATTAAAAAAAGAAATGTGATAATTTAAAAAAAATAGCCTATACTTCTGTTTATACTTCTGTTACGCAGGTTTATACTTCTGTTGTTTCATGTTGTGCGTGCGTACGCAATTTGACGGCTGCGCAGCGCAGTGCGATTCACGCACTGTGTGTGCGTTCGTCAGTCCGTATGTGCGCTTCTGTGTGTACTGGTTCTTACAGAAGCCAAGCGAGCATTTTTCGCTCGGCTCGTCGACAGAATTGTTCATGGCTCTTTGAATGGGTATAGAGTTCGTTTTTAGTAGATCGCCGCAACCCTCCGACACTGGACGGATACTACTTCGTGATTTTGAGCAATTGCCGTCAACACCAGTGACGCGGCCAAACCCATTGTGAGAAGTATATGAACGTTGTCGTAAAGCTGCAGTAGGTAAACAAGGTCGTTTCAAAAAGCACTTTACTTGGATTTGTTGCCTTTCATAGATTTACATAGATGCTTCGGGAGGGATTTGGCAATGGTGTAAACTTCCCTGGATATCTTCGTGCCGATTCCTTTGGAATCGCCTAAATCGCCGCACCAGCTTCAATGATACCACGCCCCGTTATTCTCTCCTTTGTTGTCAGTACTCACTCTCTACTCCCTGGCTGGCGTGCTTTTCATACGATATAGCTGGTACACTTCCTACAATGTACATACAGTGCATGCTGGGGACTGGGTGACCGACCGATTCAATTTGACTTTACCAGAATAAGTACGTGTACTTACTCTGTACATGTGCAGCTACGCATCTAGGTGCAATTCGTTGTAGTTGTAGGTACATACAGGTTTATCGGTGTTGCTGGTAGACGTCGCGCCAGTTACGACGATACCGTTTCCCGGTCAGCGTCGCGATTGCTGTTTGAATGGAAAAGCATTGGATAACACCGCCAACCACCCACGCACGCACGGGGGCGCAAACGCACTTAGGCACCAGGGGTGCCAGGCACGTACGCACTGCGCGTGGTTCGCGAGCGTGGTTGGGGAGCCCGCGCTCTGCGAATCAGCCAGCATCGCGAATCGAACAAACGACTCGCGCACCTGTCGCCGAGCTTTCGATGCCGTCGGCGGTGGTAGGCGCCTCCGAAGCCGACTCGTTTAACTTGGCGGGAGTGGTCTCGGTCGTGGCTGGAGAGAGGGTGCTACGGTTAGAATAAAGAGTGGCTGTTGTTGAAACAGAAGCTCAGATGACGCACTGTGCGTCTTGCCGATTATGGAGGCGCAGCAATTGGTCTCTTTCCTACAGACCGCCGCAGTGGAAGCCTGGACAGAAGATGCAAAATTCCTCCTTTGTCACTGCCTTGTCAGAAATTGTACGCTATCTGGCAGTAGCACCGCTAGAGCGCAATTATGGCGTTGGCTCGACTAATGCAATATGACACACATGTTGTACCTAGCTGTGTTCTTGTGCCGCACACACTTACCAGCTTCGTCCAGTCCGCACGAGGCGAGACAACCTGCGGGGTTCACCCAGCTAGTTTGTTGCGAACTCCTGTACCTTGAACTCCCCGATGAGAAGATACATTGTGTGACCAGTTGGGCCTGTGCTAAACAAGAACATATGCAAGTATGTAGCTGTAGGTATCCATAACTGGATAGCGTTCAGGGACCGGTCAATGTGCACGCACCACCACTGCAGCTGACGACGTAATTCGAAAGCTCACCGGTCTACCGTATAACATTACACTGTACTAAGTTAAATTAACCAGCAAAGCAACTCTATCAGCAGGTGAAACGTAGAAGTAGCGAACCTGATTCCGTCTGACACAAAAATACCGATCAGCAGCGCGGTACGAAGACACGCCATCTTAACTAAGATTTGCAGCAGAGACGCTCGCGGCGTATGCAAACGCTATTGCTAGCCACTGCTAATCGTGCTTGCTGTTATACTACAGTAGCCCCTTTAGCCACGCATCCGCCCCGTTGTCTGTTTGCGCGTGGCGATCGATGCTGCGACCTTTCTGCGTCTCTTTCCGAAAGGTTGGCGGCGTCGACTACACTACATAACGACTTCAACTGAGCGATTGCGGATGAAAATACGCGATAAAGTCAGCATAAAGCACCGCGCTAGAAGCTCATGGTTTTCTGCGTTTTCAAATCGTCTTGCTCATGCATGCGCGTGCGATCATGCGCAGCTGAATTTTTATTGTAGACTTACAAAGGTAGATCAAACATAGCGAAGCGATAGTGGAAAGTGGGTTCCTCTGCCTACTCAACGAAATTGTTGCAAGTCGCAAGAGGCACATGGAAAATAGGCACTGTTGCAAAGTCTATGAATGACGACTGGTGATCGCAATCACTGAGTGAACGTCGTGAAATGAGCTAAAGCGACACTATATGTATGTAGGTACAGGCGTACTCAAGCAAAACGGATGTTGCTATAGTTTGTCTGATAAGGCATGCTGGGTACCCTTTCCGTGTCACACCCCACGAAAACACAAGCAGACAAACCTACGGGTGTACGCACTACACCAGCGAAAGCGTACATCCTTCGTACATTCCCTATTACATCCTATAACAATTCCTTGTTCAATGGATGTTCAATTCAATAATTCAGTGGATTCAATTCTTTGTTCAATTACATTTTTCCAAGCTAAAGATCACTGCGGTAGTGCTGATACCTTGCTGGGCTTCTCGAGCAGCGACGCGTCGGGCGCTGACTGGCGCGCGCAGAGGAGGCACAACGTCGGCGTTTGCGTCGAGAGCGAAGCAGCGCAGCGCGCATGCGAGCGCCGACCGTCCCGCCCTCTCGCCGCCCGCGAGTACCAGCACCGCGCGCAGTCGACGGCGCTCGCCTCCACGGGCGCGTACACTTGCGCTGCTGACTTGCGCTTCGGAGCTGCCGCGGTGGCCACTGAACGCAATTACAACCCCGCACGCAATTCGCGCACCCGAAGTCGAAGGCTCACCGAAGCTCGGCAAGCAAGCGTTGTCGCCAACTCGGACGCGTTCAGCTCGGCTGGCGTGCTTTGGTCAACTATACAAAAGTGGTATAGGTAACCCTATTAATAGCACCCCCCCCCCTCGGGGGGCTAATTGTTTTTCGTTTAGCCGTAGGAGGGTGTATAATTATAGGGAATGGGCTAATTAAAGGGGGCTTGCCAATTACGGAGGGGCTAATTATAGGGGACTATGTAGAGTAGAGCATTCTCTGCGTCCGTCCAGTCCTGATGCGTCGATTCTGACGACCAGGCTTTGGCAAAATAAGAAGAAAAAAAGCACCTTTTTTGTTAAAACTGGATTTCTAAATTAAAAAAAAACTTCGTCAAACAACTTGTTCAAAAACTGCAAAAAAAATACAATAACGACGGTTCCCTATATGCAGTATATACTTAGTAGCAGCCTGGATGAGCTAAATAACCATAATTAGCGCTACTGGAGGTGTTCTGGAAGCTGTCAAACCAAGTCTCGATAGTCATTGTCGTAGTCCGACGATCATTAGCAAAAAGTTGATTAAAGTGCACTTCTAAAGGCGTTTAATGCATTAGTTCGCTGTTAATGACACTCTACTAGGCTTAAAACAACTTAGGTTATGTATGCAACATTGATTCGACGTCCAAAACGGTCTCTTAGAACATTTTTTAAGTTTTTTTAAATTTGATTTAAAAAAAATGAAAAATATTCTTACCCAAGCGTGCCGACGACCGCCGGGGGCATTGGTCAGAAAATGCCAAGAACCCAACACAGGACACACACACACATTCTATTCTAAGCCCAGTTTCTTCCGAGCTCAATGCAAAAATTTGGCATGAAAAAAAACAAATTAAAAAGCCCGACTGTTCACTGACCCTGCTTCGCCGCTCTAGCGAAGATGGACATGTAGAGTATGCGATTGTCTCTGCCCCCGCAACGTCCGTCGTTGCACTCGTACATGCAGAACTGCTCGTCGTCGACCAGCAAGTCCTCGCGGAACTGGACGCGACAGTAACAGGCGGTCCATTTAACAGCTGCGGCAAACGGGCGTCCATTAACACCTTCTCCAATGCCAGCAGGTGGGTGCCTGGGAGACTTACCGACGAATTCGCCGTCGCACAGACTCATGCACGAGCTAATGTCCGGCTCCTCTGCAACCTTTAAGCTTTGGTAGTCGACGTCTTCTGAGTTCGAACAGCCCAACCTTCGAATAGCCGCCGCTGAAAGAAACGAACAACATATTTATACAGTACACTGTACCTATGCATTTATTACAAGTTACCAACCTGTGCCGAGGTAGGAGACCGTGAACAGAAGGAAATGCGACAGCATGCTTCTCGTCCTTGCCTCTTTCTCGGATACGCGCAACAAAGGGACCGAATGAGCCTGGGACTGGGCTTGGCTGAGTGGCGGGCAGCGATCGATTCTCTGACCTTTTCGTGCAGAGTGAAAGTCGGCGTCGATTCGCCAGGCCCTCCCAGCAATACCGTGCGACGAATTGTCGTGACAAATACTGACAACCTGCGCATTTCTATTGGCGTATGAACTCGCGTAATGAAAACTCGCGATTTATCCGCTAGTTTGTAGTGTACGACATTTCATGGGAGGAAGCGCTCTCGAAACCCGCCAAGAGCATTCAACAAGTGGAACAGCCAACTCCCGACCAACGTTTTTTAGAGCGCGTGCTAGTGCGTTCTTTTATGGACAATAAGGTGCTAGGTTTACACTAATATTCCCCCAATTCTGTCGTCCAGTGCTTACAAATTGCATCTCCATTCCGCACGCTACACACGCTAATCCGATTGCTATTAAGGCCGATTTCCAATTGTCCGGCTTCAGGCATCCGGCGGCCTGAAATCGGATGCCTGACAATTGGAAATCGGGTCTTGCCGGACGCCGCAAGCCGGCCGCCGGATGCCGGACAGACATGGCCAACTTTCATCTTTTGCCGTACGGCAAGCTTTCAAACCGGCGGCGAGCCGCGGGTCTCGTACGGATACCATGCAGTACAGTACTGGCCGCATTGTTTAAACGCCGATTTTAATGTTAAGTGTAGCAGGTTCTTTTAACTTGTAACTCTCAATTCTTTTTAGAAAAAAGAAGCTCAACAACGGTCGAGAACAATAGTAGAGAAAGCAAACGGCTATGGCACTCTGTCGCTGACGCGGGCGCTCTCGCCCGGCCCAGTGTTCAGCGGAAGAAGATGAAACGAAACCGAAACGCCGCGGCACCGCCGCCACTGCGTGCGAGGCGGCTTCGCGGTCCACGCTGCTGACGGCGCCTCTCACAAAACAGTCGCTACGAGTCTGGGAAATGGCGGCGGCAGCAGCAAGGCGGTGGAGCCGGGCTCAGCGTGTACGCCTTCAGCGCCGCCGCTCGCCAGCGGTCAGCTAGCAGCTGCTGAAGTATATTCTCCTCGCTGGAATTATGACTTGTGTTTTGATGAGCTTTCCAATCGCCGCTCAATTTATTTATCTACGTGATCCGCGATAAATGTAGTTTCGTTGAGACCGGTACTTGTTGTCTGTTGTGTGCCGCCGGTTTTGCTATCGACTGGCTGGCCGCCGTTGGAAGAGAAAAGAGCAGGGAAAGCGAATGTTTTTTGTTCGTAGCTTTGCGGCGTTTGCACACTATCCGCATAATAAACGCTGCATTTCCTTTGTTGTAAAATTGTTTAGATTGCTGTAAAACAACGCGAAATCCAGCGCTGTGCACTGCCAGTTAAAATATTCTAATTGGTACCGTAACTTTCTTATAAGAATTCGGCACGAGACCCGTGCGTATGAAGCTCTCCGTCCGGAAAAGCCGGACAATTGGAAATCGAAGCGTTTGACGTGTCGGATGCCGAATGCCGGACGCCGGTGCCGGATGCCGGGAAGCCGGTTAATTGGAAATCGGCCTTTAGCTTCGTTAGCAGCGCATCAACCCCATTGTCTGTTTGCGCTTGGCGATCGATGCTGCGACCTTTTCTTCGCGTCTCTTGCGAGAGGTAGACGGCGCCCACTACAACGACTTCAGCCGAGCGATTGCAGACGAAAAACGCGATAAGGTCAGCATAGAGCACCGCGCTAGAAGCTCCGGGCATTCTGCGTTTTCAAAACGTTCCGCTCGACCATGACGCTTGTGATCTTGCGCAGCTGAGTTCTGACTTCTGAGTACAGACGTAGAAGTGTAGATCATACACATACACTGTATGTATGTGCCTAGAGAAACAATAGAGGCACAGATGAAGGGACACTGTAGGTACAGGCGTACTCAAGCGAACCGCATGTTGCTACATAGCTCGTCTGTTAGGACATGCTAGTATCCAGGGACCTTTGCGACAAAACTATCTGAGCTCCGCGCCCGCACTTCCGCGTGAAATCGCGGAAGATCACGGCTAAATTTTTTGTTGCCGTCGCCCGCGTGGCCCAAACGCGACAATTATGCAGGTGCGTTTACTCCCGCGTGCCATTGCGACTGCGACGAAACAATACTCGTTGCGTATTTGTATGCATGATTCGTTCGTTTTTGTGGGTTGCGTTGCGACGCGGGAAAATATGTTGTTGTTTTGTCGCGCGGTTTCACAACAGGTTCAGTGGTATGAATACTACGCTGCGTTAGTACGTAGAGCATGGCTCATAGTATGCTCAGGTCAGTGTACAGTGTACGCTACTACCTATGTACAGCAGACACAGTACAAGGTACAATGTAAGGAAGCACTGTTCCCTGATGGGTTGAATTGCCGTATTGTGCTAATGTAATGGTAATCACCATACATTGTAGCTCAGTAATTGGTGTATGTGTGAGAATAGCAGCAGCGCCATTTTTGCGTATCAGAACATAGTGATGTATCGACATAGCATGATCTACATGTAAGCATAACTTTTTGTGTTTTGTGCGTGCGTGCATGCGCTCGCGCGCGTTCCAGTGCGTGCGTGTGTGCGTGCATGCGTGTGCGTGCGCACGTGCGTTCCGGTGCGTGCGTGCGTCCCTGTGTGTGTGTGCGTGTGTCTGCTGACTGTCTTGGACTGTTTGATTGGTGGGAACATAGGTATACATGTAACCGGGTTTTTAAAGTCGAGGGGAGGGGGGAATTCGGAGACCATTCTGGGTGGGGGGGGTGGGGATGGGCAAACTTCCGACAGCGAGGGGGGGGGGTGTTAACCTCACAACCTCACTACCAGTCAAAATGGGCATTTATGACTTGGACATGAAATCGTGACATCGTGAGTCGTTTGCACGTGCTTACGCAGGATTATGCGAATGGGTACTGTAGTTGTGGTACATTGTGTAGCTTGCTGCCTAATTTGGAAACCTCAAAATGAACTGCATATAGATTAAATTGTGCATCAAATGACTCACCACCTTGATGTGGCAAGTCATTGCACGTGCTCGATACAGGGTGGCCCAGCCTCGACTGCACCTCTTTGTTTAAGTATATCTCCTGGGTGGGTGAAGCAATTTTGGTGAAATTTTAAACTGCTTTTTTTTATTTTAAATTTTAAAAATTTTAAATTAAAAAAAAAAATTTTTAATTTAAAAAATTTTCTCCATGTTTCAGCTGGATCAATCACGGTTTTCAAAAGATACGCACAAAACAATTTGTATACGGTAAAATGTACTGTCTCTGGCAACTGGCATCATATCGACTTCTCTGGCGATTCCTGAGTCGCACGCAAAACGCGTTCTTCCATTGATCCAGTGCTGACTGGCTTTGGCATCAGATGAGGGTGATTAGCACCTGCTCCAGTCTCCTCGAAGCGCTTTACGGTCACTGAGACTGTTCTGGGACAGCGCTTTTGTCGTCTGGAAGTCAACTTTGATTTGACGAACAACTTCAGCTTGATCGTCCATTTTGTAAAGTTGTTTTACAATGTAAACGCGCTGCTCCAAAGAGGATTTCTGCGGCGACATAATCGCGCAAAACATTGTTTTTCTTCTTAAGAAGCTGCACTACAGTTCTTTGGAAACACACATTTTATCGTATACAAATTTTTTGTGCGCATCTTTTGAGCAATGTTATAGATCTAGCTGAAACTCGGCGGAAGTCTAAGTTGGACTGACTGCTACATGTGTTTAAAATTTCATCAAAATCGCTTCATCTACCCAGGAGATATACTTAAACAAAGAGGTGCAGTCGAGGCTGGGCCACCCTGTATATGCCCCATGCAAAGGATACTGTAAGTGTGGTACATTGTAGTTTGCCTAACCGCGAAACTTCTGAATGAACTGCACATGGATGAATTGTGTAAACAGAATTGGACACAATCTTTTGAACTGTCACTCGCTGAAATCTTTTAAGGCAGTCAAAAAGTTGCAGGCAATCGAAATTTTAACTGTCACCTGAATTGTGGGTGCGCTAAGAGGGGCACTGCATCGAAACATGGACGATGGAGCCATCCAATTTGTTGAAAGGGTACTGAAATTTGTTGAATACAGGGTGAGGCACCCTTTTGTCGCACCTTTTGTCAGGGCATAACTCGGCTCTGGTTCAACCGATTAAAATGAAATTTTGAACACTTATAGAAAAGGTTGAAACTTAGATAGCCGCACAATTTTATACAAGTCAAACAAGGATTCATCTTTCAAAAAGACCTCCATCTTAATCGATGCATTCTTACAATGCGTTGTCACTGATCGACAAATTCCGGAGCTTAACATCAAAGTCCACTGCCGCATTCTCAATGGCCTCGTTCATCTGCGATGCAGCGCGTAAAGAGCTTGCTTTCCCCATACAGAGAAGTCACATGGCGTCAAGACTTGGGAAATGGGAGGTCCGGTCAATCGCATGTTGGCGACATGGTGCATTCAACCGATCCCTCCAAATTCAAGTGCAAAACGACGTGTCGTTACTTTTTCGTTTTTGGCCGATCTTATGAAAACATTTAGCAATAACTACGCGCTGATCCAGAGTGAATCTTTGACTGGAATATTCGACAGAAAATGTTTAGCCAAATCGAATTCTGCATTATTACAATAAAAATGGGACAAAGTGTTTGAAAGCATGCAACATAAACGCAGACAAACCGATTTGCACGAAAGTTTGCTTATATCTCAGTTTTATATAAGTGTTTAAAATTTCATTTTAACCGGTTGAACCAGTGGCGAGTTATGCCTTGACAAAAGGTGCGACAGAAGAGTGCCACACCCTGTATAGGGTACCCCAGGTCCAGACGATCACGCAAGAAAACCGCGTATGCGGTGATAAAGGGCGGCCTGTCGGCGTCTCCAAGAACAAATGATTTTTCAAATTATTGGAAACTGTATGGCGTGGAGGCGGTCATGGAGAACGCCGTCCAGTACAACATGCCTGCCCTAGTGGTTCCTCACCAATTACAATATCCGTCTGTGCTTCGTGTCAATGCACATTGTCACCCTGTCCGTGTCCCTGGCACTGTCGCCGAACTGTCACTGTGCCGAACCAAGCGCCTCCGAACCAAGAGCCGAAGCATCGCAGGCGCAGTCGCGCACAACTATACATGTACTCTACATGTACTGCTCTACATGTACCTACCTACTACGTACTATGTGCTTATGTATGGATGTACGTATGTATGTATGTATGTATGGACCTACTGTACCTACACGTGTCTACATGTACCTACTGCGACCGTACCTGCATATGGATGACGTATGTATGTATGTATGGACCTACTGTACCTACACGTGTCTACATGTACCTACTGCGCCCGTACCTGCATAGACATATCGCGCGCGGCGCGGGCGTTCTAAATAAATTTGGCCGCTGTCGCGTGAAAACTGACGAGCGTTTTTGAACCTGTGTACATTCAAAAATGTTTCCGCATCCGCGTGAAAAGGGCCACGCGGGAGTAAACGCACCTGCATAATTGTCGCGTTTGGGCCACGCGGGCGACGGCAACAAAAAATTTAGCCGTGATCTTCCGCGATTTCACGCGGAAGTGCGGGCGCGGAGCGCAGACAGTTTTGTCGCAAAGGTCCCTGGATAATGCTAGGGTACTCTTTCCGGGGCCACAGCCCACAAAAACACCAAACAGAACAAAACTACAGGTGTACGCATTACACTAGCGAAAGCGTGAATCTTTGCGCGACTATGCTTTGTTCAATGGTTTTACATTTTTCCGAGCCAAAAATCACTACGGAAGTGCTGGTACTTGCTGGGGTTCTCGAGCAGCGGCGCGTCCGTCGCTGCCTGACGGGCGCAGAGGAGGCAGACGTCGGCGTTTGCGTCGAGAGCGAAGCCGCCGCAGCGCGCGGCGTCGGCGAAGCAGCGCAGCGCGCACGCGAGCGCCGACCGTCCCGCCCTCTCGCCGCCCGCGCGCCCCAGCACCGCGCAGTCGACGGCGCTCGCCTCCACGGCCGCGTACACTTGCGCTGATTTGCTCTTCTTCGGAGCTGCCGCAGCGGCCACTGAACGCAATTACCGGTTGGACGCGTGCCTGCGTGCGTGCGTGCGTGCGTGCGTGCGTGCGTGCGTTCGTGCGTGCGTGCGTGCGTGCGTGCGTGCGTTCGTGCGTGCGTGCGTGCGTGCTCGCGCGGTGCACGAGCGCGCCAAAACAGATAACCAGTCACCAGTCACCACTCATTGCTCAAATAATACATGTGCATATCAAACATGACACTTCTAGTACCATTGCATATTACAACCCAAGTTATACATTGTACTACATATGTTTATGTTTCTGGTGCGGTGTGAACATACCACATACCTACCAGTCTGGGTGAAGACGAAGGTGCTCAGCGTCGTCGTCTCCATATCTAAAAGTACGTCCGTGTACCTACATGTACATGTGCCACAAACCGTATAAAAGGAAGTGTAGGCTAGAGTGTCACCGCTTCCAGTGGGTAAAGCTGAAAAAGCCTAAAACGATCGTAAATTAATTAGCTAGTACCATATTTTGTAATTACACAATTTCCATCTGACAGAGCTAATTCTTGTTTCGGGGCTTATGTGTAGACAAGAATTAGCTCGCCCACAGAGAGCCCCTCGTCAGTACAACGCTCTGTGGGCCAGGTACCTATGCGCGTGGTGAAAAAAAATTGGGAACCAACTCGTTTACGCTTCGGCGCTGTTTGCTGAGCAGACAAGGTGGTAGAGGCGGTGGGCGGTGGAGTTCCAACCATGCTGAAACCACTGGCGTCCTGGCCGACCACACTACTCGATGTAGACCTTGGCGACGGCACTGGCCCTGGGCTTTCGGCCACAAACTGCGAGGGCGTGTACGGCTCCAGTTTCCAAAATCCCAAATCGATACCGTAAGTTCCCACTGACGCAGTTCCCCAAATGAAATTGCAAAGTGTAACAGTGGAAGTGACGAGTGAAAACGAACATACTACGACTATGATCGGTAGCCCTCATAGTCCTAAGACTATGCAGGGCCCTGGGAGGAGAAAAGACTATCTAAAAATTTAATAGTTGCTGAACGATTGGGAAAGCCAAAGGAGCACCACAAAGGCGCGTACCTTACTGCGAATGAAAGCACACAATTCCCAATGAACGACTTTGAAAAGCCCCTTCCTAAATAGGTGTTAATCAATTCAGTTGTGCGATCCACAAATGCCGCTTTAAAACTGCAGATCCGTCCAATTCTAATTAGCTGACTAATCAAAACCCCTTTGTGCAACCTCACCGGAACATTGCTATCTGTAAAGCCATATCGAATAACCTCAAAGTTGAACAGATCGGTCTTTTGAAACACAGAAGTATCCACCCCGTTGCGTTCATTCACCTTAATATTGAGGTCCAAGAAAGGTACGTTGGTGCCTTCGGCCGTAATTTCCAAGCTCAGTGACTCATGATATATCTGTTTCATAAGTGGGTCTATATCTGCCAAATTCAAAACCAACAGATCATCCACGTACCGAAATGCGATGCAGCTACCCTGCCTCTGGGATTTACAAAAATTAAATTCCATCATACTAAGCGTTAAGTCCGCTAGAAGTGGGGATGCATTGCCTCCCATGGGGACGCCCTTGATCTGCTTAAAGGGAATCCCGGCGAAAACGACATATGTCTCTTGCAATACCGTGCTAATCAAATCTTTAATCTCCCAACGGTTAAAACACATCTGCATCGTACGGACTGCAGTAAATTTACAAAATCCATTGCTGTCAATAGCCAGGTATCCACGGTTGGAGTTGTTAAAGCACATGTCGACCAATTGAAACACGTTACGCAATATGATGTCGTGTGGCAAATTAGTGAACAAAGTTGCAAAGTCCGCCGTTACCAAATGCCGAATGTTTTTCCTCCTATGCAAATCTTGAATGACTTTATACGAATTGTTGACGGACCAATAGCACCTGGGACCACCCCTATCGCTCGTGACTCTACAGTAATTGCACAAAAATTTCCTGAAATGCTTAAGGGCATGAAGCAAGAGAACAGACAATGGCCTAACCGAACTCTGCTTGGCACCTGCTATAAAGCGAAATTTAAAGGGATTTTTGTGCAATTTAGCCGTAGCAAAAATTCGAGGCAAAACGTCGTTCTTATCGAGTATTTTCTGGCCAAAAGTAGCTAACATAGCCCTGTGCTTAGCTAGAATAGCCGACGAGTCGAGATGATAAGGTTTGTAGACCTCATTGCCTAACACAAAGATGGAACCGCCTCTTATACTTATGCCAAGCTCCTTACAAAAGCTGGATAGGTACAGACCTTTGCAGATAAACACGTAATTATTACCAGCCTTATCTGCAGGCACAATGACGAACTTGTCCTGTATGAGCCTTAAGTCCTTACACAAGGTCTTATACTGATGCAAATCGTAGGCACCTTCTATATAGCCTGAGTGCAGTGACGCATCCTGAACGAAACTTGCAAATTTTGAAGAGAGACACAGAAGCACGGCCTCCGCAAAGGAATCAAAGTCCAAGTTCTTGTGCCTGCTTCTAAGGCGTGCAATATACTTAGCCAAGCCATTGTAATAGGCATCAAACACATCCCTAATCGTACACCCAACATTAATGCGATACTTGGAGCCTTTGGCTAGGACGTTCCTGAGAAGCTCACTATTAACAAAATTAATATCGCCAGTGAGGACGTGCCCAAGGGGCGGGTACATGAAAGGAGATTGCGCGCATGAGCAGCCTCCTGCCACATAGGCCTCTAGGTCACGCGCACTAAGGTTTTTCAAAAGGCGGCCATAATTAAACGCCTTAAGTGAGAAGGGCGGCCCGTACGTATAGACTGTACGCACTTTGCGGCGATCTACACTAGGTATCGGATTACTTCGCTTGACCTCGCGATAATTCAACACAGCCCCTAAGGAAAACTGCTCCATGATAGGGTGAGCAAAATTGACAGTCAAATGATCATACGCCTGCATAGGCATACCCTTTTTCTGCCTAGAGTAGAACCCAGCGAAAAATCCTAAGAACATGAGGCCCAAGTCTTTATTAACCAGATTCAAATTAGATACATTTTCCAAGGCAAACTTGATGGAGCGTTTTGTTTGGCCCCGGAGGAATACATATAATTTGTATGCTTGATTAGAGCGGGCCTCCTCAAAGATGTGGACAAACTGATCCAGTATCTGTAAGTTGACCGTGGTGTTAGTGCGCCTATGCCGATTCCTCTTGGGCCTACTCCTAGTGTTGACGGGCATACTAAAATAGGGCTGATTCTTGTCATGCAATGGGTTCACGCCCTCCGATACATTTCCGTACCCCTGTATCGAGTCGTTCAGACCAAATGGGAAAGCCGTATTCAGAAGCCTTATCCAAAAATTCTCCCTGTCCGTAAGCTTAAGCTTAGGGTCAGGGTTTTCCAGGATTCGAATTCGAAAACAGTCTATACTGTGTGATTCCTGAGCAAAATGCCTGACTAATTTAGTACCCAGGCTACCCTTAATAAAAGACCTTCTATGTTCCAGAATACGCTGCTTAAACTTTCGCGAAGTCTGTCCTACATAGTGCAAATCGCATTTAGTACAAGAGATCAGGTAAACCACATGTTTTGTATTGCAATCCACGGGCCCATGCACTATTGGACAGAAAACATCCCTGGTAGAGGTAGAATGGACAAACGAGGATTGATCAATGTGATTACAGGAAATGCAACGTCCCTCACATTTGAGTGTGGGGGCTCCTGCTGAATGCAAATTCTTACTAAAAACCACTCCCTCTTTCTCAGACAATGTACATTCGGTGGGTGCAAATGCATAGGCCGTCCCCCCGTGCTGGGGGTCAGGGCGGGAGGGGGGGACCAACAACCCGCCAGAGGGGGATAAAACGGCCCCCGACCTAGTCCTAACCTGGCTAGAATAATTGTAGCTCATGATTAGGATAGTTGGACTAATACAACAGGGGACGTCCACCTCCCTGAGGGTTACCACGGAGGCCTATGCTACAGGGTAACATCCAGCATAAACACGCCATGAGAAGAAGCGGTCCTGAAGAGGACTGTTTGGATGGGGGGGGGGGAAAACAGGGAAGGGGAATTAAGGCTGGGTTGGTAGTCGGGGCTACCATGGCACTAGGCCCACCGTGCCAGAGAGTAGGTGAGTGAACCCCCGCCAAGTAACATAACAGGATCGCGACCACCACAGGAGCAAAGTCGAAAATCGGGAATCGCAGGTGGAACCATGCAAAGAAAGTTGACTCCAACAACATCTATTCCCCTCTCACGAACTCGACCAATCCAACATAGGTACCACATCAAACCAGTCAACAAGCCGCGTCATGGAAACTATGGAGAGACTGCCGACATCCTCCGGACCCTGCCACAGGATACCGCCAATGAGAAAAACATTACCCGAACCCCGAAGGGACAGGTTTAACGCACATCCTAACCCCGAAGGGAAGGATTTAACGCACATCCTAACCCCGAAGGGAAGGATTTAACGCAACAGGGCCCCTAAAGGACCACAAGAGAACCAACCACACCGCAATGCCGTCAGATGGAAAACCTATAGAAAACTTAAAATGTACTAAATAAAAATTAAAGAAAATTGCCTAAATCATGGCGAGAAAGTGTACAGATATAATATAATGTAATGAAGTGCAAAAGAGAAGGCAGAGTTAGTGGATCATTGTGAAAACAATGCAAAATGGGGAAATGGTGACTAGAGAAATTAATCAATAAAAATAAGCGCCGGACAAAGTCACGGAGTCGGCCAAGCCTGACGTCACGAGACCCGTCCGGATTTTTGAATAAAAGGAAGTGTAGGCTAGAGTGTCACCGCTTCCAGTGGGTAAAGCTGAAAAAGCCTAAAACGATCGTAAATTAATTAGCTAGTACCATATTTTGTAATTACACAATTTCCATCTGACAGAGCTAATTCTTGTTTCGGGGCTTATGTGTAGACAAGAATTAGCTCGCCCACAGAGAGCCCCTCGTCAGTACAACGCTCTGTGGGCCAGGTACCTATGCGCGTGGTGAAAAAAAATTGGGAACCAACTCGTTTACGCTTCGGCGCTGTTTGCTGAGCAGACAAGGTGGTAGAGGCGGTGGGCGGTGGAGTTCCAACCATGCTGAAACCACTGGCGTCCTGGCCGACCACACTACTCGATGTAGACCTTGGCGACGGCACTGGCCCTGGGCTTTCGGCCACAAACTGCGAGGGCGTGTACGGCTCCAGTTTCCAAAATCCCAAATCGATACCGTAAGTTCCCACTGACGCAGTTCCCCAAATGAAATTGCAAAGTGTAACAGTGGAAGTGACGAGTGAAAACGAACATACTACGACTATGATCGGTAGCCCTCATAGTCCTAAGACTATGCAGGGCCCTGGGAGGAGAAAAGACTATCTAAAAATTTAATAGTTGCTGAACGATTGGGAAAGCCAAAGGAGCACCACAAAGGCGCGTACCTTACTGCGAATGAAAGCACACAATTCCCAATGAACGACTTTGAAAAGCCCCTTCCTAAATAGGTGTTAATCAATTCAGTTGTGCGATCCACGAATGCCGCTTTAAAACTGCAGATCCGTCCAATTCTAATTAGCTGACTAATCAAAACCCCTTTGTGCAACCTCACCGGAACATTGCTATCTGTAAAGCCATATCGAATAACCTCAAAGTTGAACAGATCGGTCTTTTGAAACACAGAAGTATCCACCCCGTTGCGTTCATTCACCTTAATATTGAGGTCCAAGAAAGGTACGTTGGTGCCTTCGGCCGTAATTTCCAAGCTCAGTGACTCATGATATATCTGTTTCATAAGTGGGTCTATATCTGCCAAATTCAAAACCAACAGATCATCCACGTACCGAAATGCGATGCAGCTACCCTGCCTCTGGGATTTACAAAAATTAAATTCCATCATACTAAGCGTTAAGTCCGCTAGAAGTGGGGATGCATTGCCTCCCATGGGGACGCCCTTGATCTGCTTAAAGGGAATCCCGGCGAAAACGACATATGTCTCTTGCAATACCGTGCTAATCAAATCTTTAATCTCCCAACGGTTAAAACACATCTGCATCGTACGGACTGCAGTAAATTTACAAAATCCATTGCTGTCAATAGCCAGGTATCCACGGTTGGAGTTGTTAAAGCACATGTCGACCAATTGAAACACGTTACGCAATATGATGTCCTATACCTAAACTCAGGTATACCTAAACTCAGGCCCTGCCGAGCACTCCACCGAAAAAAGCCCAGAAATTGTCGAAAACCCAACACGGAATACACCCTTTATTTCCACATGCGTGGCGCCAACGCTTAAGAAAAACACAAAACTACATACATAAACGAACGGTTCTTTACTAACCGTGCGGTTCCGCTTTGGTGAAGATGGAGATGTAGCGCTGGTAGCTGTCCATGCCCCCACAGTTGCCGCCGTTGCACTCGTACGTGCAATGCTGCTGCTCGTCGACAAAGGAGTTCTTGCGGAAGGTCGCGCTGCAGTAGCAAATAGTCCACTCGACGCCTGCAACGATGCGCTCGACGCCTTTTCCATTACCACTAGGAGGAGACTCACCAACGAGTTCGCTCTCACACAGGTTCATGCATTGCGCGATGTCCAGCTCCTGCGCAACATTTCTGCTCTTGTAATCGACGTCTGCTGACGGTGCACAGCCAACGCTTCGAAAGGCCTCTGCAGAAACTGACGATGCAGCATGTATAGGTAGTAGGGATGAGCATGGGCCTGAACATCTCGGCCCAGCCCGGCCCACCAGATAGTCCGGCCCATCCTGGCCCAGCCCACGCGTCAAAAACCAGGCCCAGGCCCGGCCCGGCCCATCCAACTGCTCAAATTCCAGGCCCGGCCCGGCCCGGCCCATCCCAAGAAATAAGTACAGTGGTGCACTAAAATAAGTTGTACATGTACGTACGCCAGTTCGCGTTTTTTTACTACACATACACAGAGAATGGCGCTTCTGGCTTTACAGCTTCCAACCATTTTTTGGCCTCAAGATTGACCGTGTTTGTCAATTGAAGTTGGCCGCTCACAAAGGGTTTGTTGAGAAAAAAAAGGCGCTGCCCATGTCTGATGTATTATCTATCGTCGCCAAGCCAGTGATGTAGAGGCGGCGCCTGGAGGGCGCCGAGCTGGCAGTCGTCACGAGCGCCTTGCTCGCGATGGACGTGAGGCTGGGCTAGCGCCAGATGCTCATGCCTTTTAGTACTACGTCGTCGTCGTCGCTTCACGTCTGTTGTCTGCTCGTCTGTGCCTCACGGTCTAAGGGCCGTGACGACAACGAAAACGGCAACGGCGACGACGACGGCAACGTCGCGACCAACGCGCTAGATTAACAGTGAGACGACGCCGTCACGACGAACTTTTAGGCGCACTCGCGTCCTTAATGCCTCCTTTCTGCTGAATAGTCGCCGTTACTTACAATATGCATAACATACAATGTAGATTCCTATGTTTCAGCCAGGAACGTCCGGCCCGGCCCGGCCCGGCCCACACCCCCAAAACGCAGGCCCGGCCCGGCCCGGCCCGGCCCACAGGATGGGCCTGGGATTCCGGCCCAGCCCGGCCCATGGGCCGGGCTGGGCCGGGCCGGGCCGGGCCGGCCCAGCCCATGCTCATCCCTCATAGGTAGTACAGACCGGGTAGCGCCGCCCCCCCCCCCCCCCCACTGGACGCGTTTGCGGATGAATAACTCTGGCGTTCTCAAACCGATTTACTTCACAAAGCAACTCTATCAGCAGGTGAAACGTACATAGAAGTAGCGAACCTGATTCCGACACAAAAATACCAATCAGCAGCGCGGTACAATGACACGCCATCTTAAATGAGATTTGCAGCAGAGACGCACGCGGCGTATGCGAACGCTATTGCTAGCCACTGCTAATCGTGCTTGCTGTTATAGCTCCTAAGCCACACATCCGAACCGTTGTCTGTTTGCGCGTGGCGATCGATGCTGCGACCTTTTGTTGGCGTCTCTTCCGAAAGGTTGGCGGCGTCGACTACACAAGGACTTCAGTCGAGCGATTGCGGAAGAAAAACGCGATAAGGTCAGCATAAAGCACCGCGCTAGAAGCTCATGGTTTGCTGCGTTTTCAAACCGTTTTGCTCAAGCATGCGCGTGCGATCATGCGCAGCTGAGTTTTTATTGTAGACTTACAAAGGTACCAAACATAGAGAAGCGATAGTGTAAAGTGGGTTCCTCTGCCTACTCAACGAAATTGTTGCAAGTCGCAAGAGGCACATGGAAAATTGGCACTGTTGCAAAGTCTATGAACGACGACTGATGATCGCAATCAGTGAGTGAACGTCGTGAATGAGTGAAGCGACACTATAGGTACAGGCGTACTCAAGCAAAACGCATGTTGATATAGTTTGTCTGATAGGACATGCTGGGTACCCTTTCCGTGTCACGCCCCACGAAAACACAAACAGAACAAAACTACAAAACGCATTACACCAGCGAAAGCGTACATCCTTGCGCGACAATTCTTTGTTCAATGGATTTACATTTTTTCAAGCTAAAAATCGCTGCGGTAGTGCTGGTAGACGCCCGGGTTCTCGAGCAGCGGCACGTCTGGCGCTGGCTGGCGCGCGCAGAGGAGGCAGACGGCGGCGGCTGCGTCGAGGGCGAAGCCGCCGCAGCGCGCGGCGTCGGCGAAGCAGCGCAGCGCGCACGCGAGCGCCCACCGCCCCGCCCTCTCGCCGCCCGCGCGCCCCAGCACCGCGCAGTCGACGGCGCTCGCCTCCACGGGCGCGTACACTTGCGCTGACTTGCGCTTCGGAGCTGCCGCAGCGGCCACTGAACGCAATTACCGGTTGGACGCGTGCGTGCGTGCGTGCGTGCGTGCGTGCGTGCGTGCGTGCGTGCGTGCGTGCGTGCGTGCGTGCGTGCGTGCGTGCGTGCATGCGAGCGTGCGTGCGGGGGTGCGGGCGGGCGCTCCACCGAACGTCCGAGCGCGCGAGCGTGCGATCATGCATGCGTGCGTGCGTGCGTGCGTGCGTGCGTGCGTGCGCGCGTGCGTGCGTGCGTGCGCGCGTGCGTGCGTGGGTGCGTGCGTGCACAAGCCAAAATCGAAGCCTCACCTAGGTCAGGCGGCGTTGCTGACACCAACGCGTCGAGCTCGGCGGTCGCGCTCGAGATGGCGGTTGAGGTTGTGACGGCGCCGCTGCCAACCGTCGTATCCACATCTGCGTGAAAGAACATGTGTACACATACAGGGCGGGCCAAAAAAAAACCGCCCCCCAATCGATTTAGAGATTGGCTGGACCGATTCTGATGAAAATTGGAATACAACATAGTGGACCTAATAGAAGCAGGTTTGCAAAGTTTCGGCTCATTTCAACCACAATTTCACAGATTTTGTGACTTCCTCATGCTTGTATTGAATTGTCCGAAACTGTCATCAATAATGCAAACGAACGATAATCACATGTAGCAAAGTTTTGATTGTGATTTTGTCTTCTTTTGACATAGGCATTTTTAAAACATGCATTCACAATTTTTCAACCCTTTTTATTTTTAAATTTTCGAAAAATAAGTTGTACAGTATCTTCATTGGCTACATCTAAGGGAAAGGCGGGCCAAGACCAAAGAAATACAACATTGTTTATGAAATAAGCCGAAACTTCCAATTTCATCAGAATCGGTTCAGCCAATCTCTAAATCGGTAGGGGGGTGGTTTTTTTTGGCCCACCCTGTATGTGCGACTGCATATGTACACTGTGGGCCAAAAAAAGTGATAAACTCAACTTTGCCAGTCTCGTTCTCGTGACCAGAGGGTCCGATTGAGCTCAAATTTTAACGTGACATGTTCTGCGCCAACACGCCAAATTTCATCAAACGCACCAAATTTTGTTACGCGCCGCTCAAACGGCAGCATTTCCACGAAAGCCATGTCAAAGTCGAGTGTTTCTCGTGACTAGCACGTCCGATAGGGCTCAAATTTTGTCGCAACACACGCTACCTAACTTGCGGTAGCTGGCTATTTTTGAGTTATACTGATACTTTTTGGTCAAAAATGGGTATAAATAGGGTCTAAACAGTGTTATTTAGCTGTTCAATGGTCATATAACACTGCAAAGCACTGAAATACACGAACATTTACTCACTTTTATCGTTTTAGACAGAGTGAAAATCCCTTGGAAAAATTCTGGGCCGGGGGGGGGGCTGGGGTGGGGGGGGGGGTTGGGGGTGGTTGAAAAATTCTGTGGGGCCCCCAACCCCCCCCCCCCCCAGTTACAAGTATGATTCCAGTCACAGCCCCATCCGAGCATTGTACAGGGTGGGCCACCGTTCTCGCCCCAACTTCGGCCGCTCCCCATTCCTGCGTCCAGTGGCCGATTGTTCCCAAATTTTAACATGTGGTGCTACAAACCGTTACTTAAATACGTGCAAAGTTTGAGCAGCTTTCAAAAAGAAATAAATAAGTTTTGCGTAATTACCGTAACGCAGACTGGTTTGTATGGTAACACGCAAAACAAATTTGTTTTATGATTGTGCCGTTTTCTTAAAGATGACCGAAAGTTTGCGGCTCTCTCTTCAATAAAGAATTAATACTGTACAAGTTTATTATGAGACGAAATGTGCGAGGGAAACAGTCAGATGTCTAAAAAACTGTCTTGTTACCTCCAATCGACTTTTCGGTTTGGGTGATCGTCAAAGACGTTGTTTACTCGCAGTGCTGCTCAAACGCGATGCGAGCTGAAGCTGAAGCGAGCTGAAGGAGGCGATAGAAAACGCGTTCGACCACTTTGACGCTGAATTGTGCTAGAAGATTTGCCGTTCCGTCGCCGACCGCTGTGAAAAATGCATCGCTGTAGGCGGTGGAAACTTTGAAAACCGGTGATTTTGGCGCGCGAACAGATAAAGGGTTATTCCCTTGGCGGATTCTAATCAAACTTTGCACGTATTTAAGTAACGGTTTGGAGCACCACATGCTAAAATTTGGGAACAATCGGCCACTGGACGCAGGAATGGTGAGCGGCCGAAGTTGGGGCGAGAACGGTGGCCCACCCTGTACACTATATGCACATTACACACGCAGACATACATACCGTAAAGCCTCCAATAGTGCCCCACGGGGCACTATTCTTTCAACCCCTCCATAACTGGGGCACTATTGGAGGGGGCTTCTAAACTTACTACCTAAAAATTTTGAATGGTGATGCTAATTTCGCTGTCAAAACTGCCGATTTCAGTTATAGGAACTCAGAATTTGGGCTAGTTTCTGTCAACGGGGTGCACGCCCCCATGGACAAACGGGGAGCATGGAGTTTGGGTCCCTCAATGCTGACAACTGTCCTAAGGAACATTCGCCCGCACAAGTAAAAGACAAAGCTACGCATATCCTTGCGCATTATCATCACTTCGACGTCATATGCAAAATCAATTGCTTCGCGCCTTAATACCTATATACATGACGGCCGAAGGCCGCGCGCGTCTCTAGTTGGAAGAAATCGGCGGTCTTCCACACTGTAGGTACATTCGGTTAGGCTTAGGGTTAGTTCGATGTTATTCAAAAAGGGGTCTGTAGCTGAAATGCCAAAAGGGGCTGCACGTTGCGTACGGTAATAGACAATCAGACAAATTTATTTGGTCAGCAAAAACAGGATGCATGGTCAGCAGATTTCGTCTTTCGTGGTCTGCAACATTTGGTCAGCAAAAGGGGATACATGGTCGGCAGATTCGAGGCTTCGGGCAGTAATGGGGGGGGGGCTCCACTACCTTTTGAACTATGGCGACGCGGATCACGTGCTTGCACAGAAACTCCTTGAAGAACACTCGGCGGGTGCAGGTGCTTGGATCCAGCTCGCCTCGACGAAGTCGACGCGCTTGTTCGTCCCATTCACTTCAGCCCAGCGTTGAAACTGCGGCAATTGCCTCGCGCGTTCCGCGCCACGTAGTCGCTAGCCAAAGCTGGCGTCATGGGGCTGTCAGTGCTGAATTGTGAATAGTGCTGAATTCGCGCCTTGGCTTCAGTGCTGATGCCCTGGACCGCTTTGTCTGCGTCAGCGTGCTGGTGGTTGGCAGCGAGACGGAACAACGAGACCGTCAATATGTACGCCCGTCAACAATACCAACAACACCCCAATTACACAGAGACGAGTATGGCATCTTCTCACTGTCGCAGTGGTAGAGTAAAGAAATGCTGGCAAGGCATTGCGCCGCGCGTCGCTTGATGAGGCTGCAGCGGTAGAACTCCTTGCAGCCGTCCGACGTTTTGTGGCGATAGTGCTTCCTCAGCCAGTGAATCTTTGGCTATCTCCGCCATGTCGAACGTCGCTTCGGGCAAAACCCCAGTCTCTCAAAACCCCAGGCAAGACGACGTTTTGACTGACCATTTCTGACGGTAGGCTTTCCAAGCGACATGGTTCTTTCATCCCCTGCTGGCGTCGGCGTCTGCGGACAACCCACTCAGTCTGCGGATCCCCGGGGTGTATGTCTGCTGACCGATGATACAGATCTGCTGGTCATAGAACCGTTTGGCAGACCACAGACACATTTTTGCTGACCAATCCAGCCGTTTCGCTCTGCAAAACATGCTGATCCCAATTTGCTGACCATGTAGCCTATCTGCTGATCAAAACGACAATCTGCGGACCGTTTGTGCAAATTCGCTAATCTATAATAATCGTTCTGCTGCCCATTGTGTCAAATCTGCTGACCACAAAAAACCATGCCATAAACAATTACAAGTCGACACAACGATTGTTGTCAAGCTCAAGAATATGTCATCTAGTCTAGTTTTTAACACATATATTATGTTAAATGACGAGTGAATGTTATGCTGCGGTCCTGGCACACCAAAATATCCACTCGGAAAAGAATTTTTTTCTTAATTTAATTTTTTTTTTAAAAAAGGAAAGTTTTTTTTTTAAAGAAAACTTTTAATTTAAAAATTTTTTTTCCACATCCCTAGCCAGCGCACAGATACAGCAGGTCGATTTTTGACGTCGCACAATTGAAAGCCAATGGAGTGAAGTTCAGCCACTTTTGAATCTATCGGCTGCAACTGCCACTCCCACGCAGCTTCAGTCACTCAGAGCGCTGTTGCACAGTCAGCAGCGCCGTTACAACTCTCATTCGGCGCACCAAAAATCACTGTTGGCGGCCAGGTCTTTGTGTCGTGCACGCCAGTCGTGACACTTGGCCAGAAACTTGCTCCCCTGAGGAAAGGCCCTTACACCGTTCTTGAAATCGTCAACAACACGGCCACTCTCCGTGATGATGCTACATACAGGGCTCACTAGTCAGGCGCACATTGACACATTGCATCAAATTCCAGAACGAGATGGCGCGGAACTCCTCGCAGGCGATGAACAGTCGCAACCGCCACCGTCGAGAAAGAACGAGCCAGCGCCTCCACCAGGACCCGGAATTTCGGCACCGCTACTACAAGCGCCGCTTCTAGCGGAACCAGCAGCCCAGCCGCCCTTCCAGTTTTCCCCAACGCGGCCGCCTCCCGCCACAGGCTCGCAGGAACTGGCTGGCTGACTCGGCGTACTTCTTCTACACGTGCTTGTCACTCACAGCATGCGCCTCTGTTTTCTTCTGTGCGTGAATATTGGCACTATGCACTGCTTGTACAGATGTCGACCCCAAATGCTATGCCAACCCCGCGAGGTGGTCGGCGCCCCAGGCAAGCGCACCAAGGTTCCCGCGGTCGCCCAGATACGCGCCACTTCTCTGGACCAGACAACCAGCGCCCACGTCTGTCCCCTGAGCAAATCGCGAACCGCCCTGTGCCAGCCTGTTTCCCCACTCGAAACGTAGGAGGAGAACTGTTCCCCTGTTTCAACTCGACACTCGCTGTTTATACCCCCCCCCCCCCCCACTGACAATTCACTTGCGAAGTCGTTCGTTACCTTGCATACACCCCTGTTTGTTGTTTGTGTTCGTCGTTTGTGTCCATTACCCTTCCCCCATGAATTGCCCCACTGCTGTGTAGCCGCTGATTTCTTTTTGCGTTTACACAGATTTTGACTTGTACGATTACCGTATTTGTGTCCAAATTGCTCGATTACAACGTACTGCCTCCTCACCTTGTGTACTCTGTCTGTAGCATTCCTGTGGCGTTAGTGTAGTATTGGTCGTGTGTGTTCTTGTTCTCACATCAATGCGTTGTATGCACTACAAGGTTCAGATCCTCCGTGTCTAGTTTTGCCATATGTTGTTTGCCATGTTCCGTGTGCGCTTCGCCGTCCCTGCTCGAAATCACATTACCTGCTGCTGCATCATTGAACCAAACCCAACTCAACCGCCATTCCTGCATATGAACTGGAACGAGCACATTCTACTATCTGAGGACACTACATGGATCCATCGACCAACTACATCGTCTTTGTCCTCGCACCAGCACCACCATCTTCCCGCCTGGGTTCCCTGGCTTCTGCTGTTGGCCACACCCCTTGAGACTCTGCAGCTGTGAGGACACAACTCTCCACTGAGGGAAGGTGTGACGACGCGCTACCGTACCCCGACTCCAATATTCTCTCAAAAACCGGACTCCAACGGCGCATCTCACGGACGCCAGCCACCCGCCGACCGACTTCCAGCGGCCAGGCGTCGCTTCCACCCCTCAAGCGCCGCCATGCCAAACTCCCGCCAACCGGACTGCCGCTGTGTCTTCTGATCCAGCCGCCGCAATCGCTCAAGACTCGCCTGCGGTCAAGCAAAGACGCGGAGCAAGCAGGCGGCGGCATCGGCGCCGCCACTGAAAGACCGGACCGAACACCCGCGGCAAGCGGAGACAAGGGGACACTATTGGAGGGGGAGGCACTATTGGAGGGGGGCTTCTATTGGAGGATTTACGGTATGCGCAATTTGCATAACTCACGGATTTTGGCACCTTTCTCAAATCCGGCCCCTAAATGATGGTGAAATGTGCCAAGCAAGATACACACAAAATTTTAGCTCAATCCATCCAGTGCAACTAACCCTCTGGACTGTGTTGCAGACAAAAAGATAAAGTGCTTTGGTAATACAAGTTTTTTTTATAGCATTAACACCTGTAAAACAAAGTAACAACAACCAACAGAGCCACACGCCTCCAACCGTACGACTCGATTAGAGGTGTGACATTTGTGCGCACTGCGCTTCTGCGCACTGCGCAGTGCGCACCGCTTCAGAGATTGACGAGAAAATCTGATAAATGGGGATTATTTGAGCATTGCCCTTGCAAACCTCTTGCATGTTATACGCACTTACAGTACCTTTTACACAACGTTGCCCTATAAGGTTGGTTTTCAAAGAGTGCTGTAGACATTGTTTTAAGGGCAGGGGCAAAGCCGCCGCAGCGCACACCGCACGCAAGCGCCGGTGTCGTGTTCCAAAGTGCCCCTCCCCCCAGTCAATTCGGCTCAAGATAATCGAATAAATTGATAGAAATTACACTGTATTTTGTGAATTAAAGAAAACATATAGAAATTTTTACAGAGAAATTTAAATTTATAATTTTGCGTGGTACTTTCTGCAATTGTGGGTGTTTTGCCTCCACAATTGACCGTTCCCCTTGTGACACGAGTTCTCTTTGCGATCGAGACTGACCTCCGTCCGTCCGCTTGCAAAGCGCAATCTTGACTTCCCTGCCCTCCCTGCCCCTCTCCGTCCGCGCCTCCCTCTCCAGCGCGGCGCAGACGACGCCCCCTCTCGCCTCCGCTGTCGCGCCGGTAGGCTTGGACGCCGCTTCTAGCTTCTTCGACCGCCTCTGTGCGTGCGTGCGTGTTCGTGCGTGCGTGCGTGCGTGCGAGTGCGTGTGTGCTGCGTGCGAGTGAGAGAGCGTGTTTGCGTGTGCGCAAACGATAGTGACGCTGTTCTTTTCCAACGCCGCACACTCGCTGTAGATGACTCCATTTGCGCATGTCTGCGCAAATGTTGCCATCTGCGCCAACGATGTGCAGGCGCCTGACTGATTACTGGTTTCTCCAGAATGCTTGCGTGGGTGTCGGGTGCTGACGGATGCGGTTGGCGAATGCGTTGCTGCACTTGTTGGAACAACCGTTGCAGTTCTGCGCAACAATGTTCGTATTTCTCGCATCGTGCCTGGCCGCGTCACTGTTGTTGACAGCAACTGATCAACGTCAGGCATACCGGTAGCTAGCCATTTTTTAGTTATACTGGTACATTTTAGTCAAAAAATGGGTCTAATAGAGTCTAAATAGTGCTATACATTAGTGTATTTAGCTGATTCATGGTCATAGGTATGTAACACTGAAATGCACTGAAAAACACCGACATTTACTCAAGCCCGATTTACAGCTGCCGGATAGTCTGCCGGACTATCCGCCGGACCCGCTCACGGACCCGGTCTTTCGATTTACAGCCGCCGGATAGTCCGCCGGACTATCCGCCGGACTCTAGTTGACCAACTTTCAATAAAGTCCGCGGGCTAGTCCGCGGCTGGCGGAAACGCCTTCCGAGTACGGATATTACGCACTTTTTGGTACTTGGAAGTTTCTGACAGCGCACTTGGAAGTTTCTGGCCGCTGCTGCCTGGCGAGTGGCGAGAGAGCTAGAATTGAACGTAATTTGTGTTCTTCTTTTATAATAGTGCTTTCGCTGAGCTCTGAGGTGGGCTGTTGAGCTGGCCGGTCGTCGCGCCGAGGCTTGTTTTGAATTGTTTTCTACAGTGCCGACAAAAGTACCCGTTCAAAAGAGGGTGTAGGCCGGCGTGTTCTAAAAAAAAGACCGGCGGATAGTCTGGCAGCTGTAAACGCGCCTTTTGACCGACGGACTCCGTGTCCGAGTCCGGGGCCGGGTCCGGGTCCGTGACCGGGTCCGGGTCCGGCGGCTGTAAATCGGCCTTCACTTTTGTCGTTTTAGACATGGTGAAATTCCTTTGGACAAATTCTGGAGGGTTGGGGCGGGAGTTGGGAAAGTTGGAGGGAGGGGGAACGTTGGGCGTTGGGGGGTTGGCGGGTTGGGAGGCGGTGGGTGTTGAAAAACTAGTGGGACCCCCCCCCCCCCCAAACCGACCACCTCCCCGGTTACAGCTATGACGTCAGGAACTTGAAACCGGTTCAGGCGAGAGTTGCGAGCCGAAGGACGCGGCGATCTACCGACTGCACTTTAAACCAGTTCAAAGAGTCGTGGAGCAATTCTGTCGGCAAGTCGAGCTGGAAAGCTGTTTGGTCAGTTTCGTCGGCAGAGAACATGCAGAGACGCAGATACGGACGACGAACGCGCGTCGCGCACACTCTTTGAAACTGCTTTAGACAGAGGTTTCTTGTGACGACGAGGATCAGAATTCGTTCGTGGCCAGCTTTAACGACGTTGACCGCGGCCGGATGGCTGAGGTAAAGGCGACAGCTGCCGTAAACCGCAAGCGCCGTGGCGGTTCCCATTTCGGTTGACAAACACTCTTCTGTGACGCAAAACGCTTTCTTTAAGACCGTTCAAAGCGTGCGGCCAATGCTCTTCCCTTATGCCACAGCTTAGACGTGCTGGACGTTTTTTACTGCAGCTTGCATACATAATAAGCTGGTCAACAAATCATTGTTCATGTTGATGTTTTTTGCAGAAATCGCCGCGCTGTCTGAAGAGCGCAGTTCTCGAGTTGTCGAACTGCCGAACTCAACAAGTGGTGGGAACTTTGGAGCTATTGCCTCGGCAGCGAATTCGTTTAATTGACGTCAGGTAAAATAACTGGAATTGCCGTTTTTTTTAATTTCGCTTTGCTGGCCTTGCATCGGAGGTTCATTAATCAATCAACAATACAACAATAAACCTGTGCCAATGTGCAATTTGAGATCCATTTAATGTTTATCTTTATCCATTTAATGTGCATCGATCCGCGTGTGCGCGTGTATATATGTGCACGCGAATTTTTCATGGTCCATACTATGAACTACATACGGTACGTTGGCACGCGAATCAAGAACCATACTATAGGTACATACATGTACCGGTATGTACAGAGACGGCAAATTTCAGTTTATTCTACCCACCCAATCATCTGTTATGGCTTAGGCTTAGGCTAAGGCCGTTCAATAGGGTATCCCTTCGGCCCAACCCATCGGTTGGGAAAGGACTGATCTGGTCAGCTTCTGACCTTCTGTAGCTAATCATCTTCTGTACTTTCTGTAGCTGAGGTGCGCCAACTGTGCAAGAAGTGATGGTTGGCACTTTGAAAATTGACTCGTTCTCTATTCTAGGCCATTAGAGACGATTGGTTTGGCCGAATAAACTGAAATTTATCATGGATCTATATTAGACCTTTCTACTACATGCTATACGTGCTCAAAATTTCAACAATGTCCATAGAGGAACGCTTGAGAAATTGGCGATCAAACCGACCCAGTCTGCTCGTTCTGTCTCCCGGTCTGCTCGTTCTGTCTCCAGTCTGCTCGTTCTGTCTCCAGTCTGCTCGTTCTGTCTCCCGGTCTGCTCGTTCTGTCTCTTGAGCAGCAGAAAAAGTCAGCGGAGATCTGATCGAGCGATAAGACGCATGGCCGCCTGTCCCAAGTGCACAAAGTCCTCGCGTGTCTGCGACTGCAAGCAGCAATCGACGCGGATGCCAGCCCAGGCCGGAGCTGCCATGCTCGACGTCGAGGCGCTCGCGAAGAAGATCGAGGAGCGTCTCGAGCGGAAGTTCCACGAACTCATCGGCAGCGCTCTCGACGGCGCCGTCGAGCGCGCAGTCGAGCGCGCTCTCGAGCGCTACACTGCCGCGCTCAAGGCGAAGATCAGCGATCAGGAGAAGACGATGAGCCGTCGGGCGGAGACCATCAACGCACTGGAGCAGCCTCCCCTCGGACTAGCCTCCCCGTTTTCCCCAGCGCTGTTGAGGCTCGCCCGCGTGCCCTCGCTGATCTCGAAGTATACACTCTTAATGCGCAGTCGCTAAGGTTCAATCGCAAGGTGCATGAATTCGCAGCATTTCTAGAAACTAATCTTTGCGATTCCATTGCATGTTTGTGCGAGACGTGGTTGGACGACAGCTTCCCCTCTGCCCTCTTTGGCTCATCCCATACAGTATACCGCGCTGACCGTGTCGGACGTCAAGGTGGGGGTTGTCTTATCTGTGTCCCGTCATCTATACGCTCAAGTAGTTGCGCTCCCGCTGTCTCACTTCCTGACTTTGAAGGCATTGCTGCAGATCTATATCTAACCAACGGACGCATGCGGCTCATTGCTGTTTACCGACCCCCCTCGTCTGCAGACTCCTCCGCGCTGATGGCTTGGTTAGACGACTTGCTCTCGATTAGTTATCCAGCTGTGCTCGTGGGCGACTTCAATCTACCTAGCGTAGATTGGTCTTCTCTGATCCAGAACCCTGGCGCGTGTCCCGCTGAGAAGGCGCTCTTTCAGCACTTGCTCTCTCTTGGTCTGACGCAGCACGTCAGTACGCCCACGCGTCAGACAAACATTCTAGACTTGGTCCTCACAAACCACCCAGATACTGTTCACTCCGTCACTGTAGAAGAACCATGCATTCACTCTGACCACCAAGCAGTCAGCTTTAAGATTCTCAGCTCGCTGACACACATCCAACACGCACATACTTAGGTACCTCGATTATCGGAACGCCAACTATACGCAGCGATTGAGGCCTTTCTGGTCTGCGTTGATTGGACATCTGGGTTCAACTCGTGCATGGATATTTACCAAATGTGGCACTTGTTTAAAGAGGTTCTGAGCAGTTCTGTTGAGCGATTTGTTCCTCTCAAAACACGCAAACCCAAAGCGCGGATAGGTGATAAACACGTACGTAGACTAATTTCCATCCAGAAGCAGCTTCACAAGACCTGGAAGCGTAGTGGCTCGCAAGCGGACTTGCAGCGCTGGCGCAAAGCCAATAAGGCGGTTCGCAAGGCAGTGCATGAGGCAAACGATCGGAAGGAGCAAAGGCTCACGGACGGTGGCTCTGACAGGGAGTTCTGGCGCTACGTATCCGATCGAATGAAAGCCGAACCAGTTATTGGTCCTTTGAAAGATGAGCATGGACATCTGTTGTTGAGCGACGCTGAGAAAGCTGCCTTTTTGAACTCACAGTTTTCCTCAGTCTTTATAGTAGATGATCAAGTGGAGTCGAAACTTGAGAAACAGACCGACAGCGTAATGCGGCGCCCCACCTTTGAGGACGTAGATGTTCCGAGAGTTCTCGATACCCTCCCAAGCAAATTTTCCAGCGGTACTGACGAAATACCCCAATTCTTTCTTAAACGGTTAGCTACTGTCTTTGCTGCGCCCCTCGCACATCTATTTCGATTCTCGATGGCTACAGCACAAATTCCAGACGACTGGAAATGCGCCAATGTTACACCAATTTTTAAAAAAGGCAGCAAAACAAGCCCAGCAAATTATCGACCAATTAGCATTACCAGTTCAGTCTGTAGAGTTTTTGAAAAAAATGATAAAGTCGCAATTGCTTCAGTTCCTGAGCGTTGAAAATTTAATATCCAATATGCAACATGGTTTTCTTTCCAAACACAGCACCGTCACCCAACTACTAGAATGCCTAAACGACTGGACGCAAAATTTAGACATAGGAGAGGCTGTTGATGTTGCATATGGACATTGCTAAGGCCTTTGACAGCGTAAGCCACACCAAATTGATCCACAAATTGCGTTGCGATGGCATATCAGCTAGACTAATTAACTGGATTGACAGCTGGCTTAGAAATCGTAAGCAAAGGGTGAAGATCAACAACACATTATTTGACTACTCGGCGGTTACCAGCGGCGTTCCCCAAGGCAGTGTCCTCGGTCCAGTTTTGCTTCTTCTATACATTAACGGCCTCCCTAAAGTTGTCACACAGGCCAGTGTCAAGTTGTTCGCTGATGACTGCAAGCTGTACTTTCGCTGCAAAAACAGAGACGATCGCTTAGTCGCGCAAACTGCACTTGACGCTGTCTATCAATGGGCCACTGAAAATCAGCTCCAATTAGCGGTACAAAAGTGTTGCATTCCACACTTGGGAATGCATAGCAATCCAGAGGCAGTGTACCGCTTAGGCGAGCACAACCTTGACAGCACTGCAGTCATGCGCGATTTGGGCGTATTGGTCAGCAAAAATCTCCGCTTTTCTGAGCACTGTAGAATGGCGAGCGTCGCTGCTGTAAAAGCTAACGCGATATTGAACTGCTTTTACACTCGCAACGAGAAGCTGATTAGGCAGCTGTTCTGCACATTTGTACGCAGCAAACTCGAGTACGCGTCGCCCGCTTGGAATCCTCAGCAACAGGGCAACATTAAGATTGTCGAATCTGTCCAACGCACTTTTACTCGAAAGCTCCCTTATTGTACTGGCTTGTCATACGAACAGCGATTAGAGCGAACGGGTTTGGAGTCTCTCGAGTTGCGCCGCCTCCACTCCGATCTCACCCTCGTCTACAAAATCATTCATCGTCTGGTTTGTCTCAACTTTGCCGACTTCTTTTCCTACGCTCCGCGATCATCCCTCAGGGGACACGATTTTAAATTGGCTCACCCAAAGCAACATCGGCAGTACAGAGCTCATTTCTTTTCTAGTAGAGTAGTCCCAGCCTGGAACGCCTTATCGTCAGACACGGTCAGCGCCCGAACTCTCTCTACTTTCAAAAACAAGCTCATCCGGGAAAATTTGTCCCCCTTCCTAGTGGTTGGATTATAAAATCACCATTTTGGTGTCGTCCAGCCACGTCCACACAACTTGCGCTTTGCACATACCGCATGCAATGTAGGTTGGCGCGTCGTATACTGTACAACTGTGTAATCAGTATGATGCACTTGTGCGTGCGTATGTATATCGTGAACAATATGTATTCCGCTCTCCACTGCGTAGTGTATTGACATTCGCATTCCTCTTGTGTCTTGATCTTTGACATGCTCCACTGTATCGCATATTCTTTCGCGTCTGCGCGCCTCGCCATGTTGTTGTGCGATGTGTACAGCTCGTTTGTGGACAATAAACAACAACAACAACAACAACAACAACAAAAAAAACGTCCGAAGTGAACGGTGGCCCACCAGGTACATGCTGACTTCAAATGCGCTCCAGGCCAGCAAATCGAAAGTGGTGCAGCGCAGGTGCGTGTACGACGGGCGTTGGGATGCACCCTGGATTTAGAGTTGGACGCGTATTTTTTTCAAACGTATTTTTTCAAAAAAATATACGTATTTTTTTGAAAAAATACGTTGCCGCCTGTATCTTATTTTTAAAAAAATACGGTCGTAGTCATAATCGTAAGGTCATAGTCGTACTTCGGAGTCGTAAACCTGTGTTTTGTTGAATGAGCCTGCAATAGATAATAAAACATTTGTTGTTAAATCAATGTACCTTACATTGAACAGCATTTTGTGAGTTGTGTGGTGGGTAGACTTCCCAAAAGACGATTTGTTTTACATCACATTATTCTTACGATGCTTAGGTTTTGCTTACAGTAGGTTTTGGATGCAGCAATTGATTGATTGATTGATTGAAGAACAATTGATTCTGCTATCTTTTGCTATTACTAGGTAGCTCCTCTTCACGCCCTCAATTTCTGCGTCGCGTTCTTAGCTCAATATGTTGGATGCCAAATCTCCTGGTCGCTCATTACTCCGCTTACGCACCACTCACCCACACACTCACCTCTCACACACACGTACGCACACAAACTCCTACACGTCCGCTTGCGTGCTTGCGCAGTTTTACAGCGTTGCAGCGTTCGTATGCACCGATTTCCAAGCTTTGGACACTTCGCGGATGGCTTTCTATGATGTATGGTACATGTACATACGTACTTCAAAAAAAAATACAAAAGATACGTATTTTTTTTTAAAGAATACCGTATTTTTTCAAAAAAATACGTCGGTCCAAAGTCAGGTCCAAAGTCAAAACGTATTTTTCCCCAACTCTACCTGGATTCCATTGCAGTGGCGGGCTGGTGGTGGTCTGTGACGCGCTGGAAACGAGAGATTATCACGCGGGCGGCCTGGCAGAGCCGTGCGCTACCGACTACGGCCGCTTGAAGTTCGAACGCGAGGACCTCCCAGCCATTCTCGCGACGTCCATTGGAGTGCCCGTCGGTGTGGGTGTGCCGCTCTCCTTCGTCTGTGAGTAGTTCAATGCTACAATTATTGTGCGATTTGTCTAACTATTTTCCAATGCGAAATTGCATTTCATTGAAGTCTGTGTCAAATTCGTTGAGAATGCAGGTTTTTCTGGAAAACATTGAAGGTGCTGGAGAATTGATTAAGAGCGTACTATATAGATGGATAGCCCAGCTGAAACTCCGATTTCTACTGACGTTTATTTGCAATTCAGAAACCACCCACCCCACAAGTGCAACTGACACCAAAAAATGATCGATTTTCTGGAAGGACCTAGCTTGCTGAAAATGCAGGATCGCTAGGTACCGACAGTGCCATCTTTAGCTCCAAAAATGGTTTAAATCGAATCGTGCGATCTTGAGATACGGCCAAAACAAAATTTAAAAAAAACGTCAAAAACGGCCAAAATCGCGATTTTCCAAAAATCTCTAGACACTTTGTTAATATCTCGAGCACCGTATGCTATATCGAAATGGAATGTTTTGCTCGCATGTAGTCCAGACCGTGACCTTTCCAATGGTATGCAAATTGTTGCTCTGACTCCTTCCGTGGCGCTATTACGGTGCGATTTCCATTTTTGGCGGCAACGCTCACTAAATTCGATGCCATTTGGGTGTGCTTTGGTGGAATGTTCTGAAATTTGGGCAGCATGTGCCCACGGCCGCCGCCGCGCAGAAAGTACATTTTCAATTTTTAATTGGACCTTCCAGTTTAGAGAAATGGCTAAGAAAGTGCCAGAGTTGACAAGCACAAATTTTTGGGTTTTCTTGCTGCCTGTTTGATGTGTTAAAAGTCACCGGAGAATGGGCGTGATGAAGTCAAATTTGACATGCGTTTGGGCGGATGCGTCTAGTACACATCCCTGACTTTCATTTGTTTCCATTATAGGAGTGCGGAGTTATGGTGCAAGCATAAGCGACACTGCAAATAGTACATTACTATTATCTTTCTGTTGGTCGGATTTTGTCATGTTTGTATTTGTATTTGTATTTTTTCTATTCACCAACACACACACACACACACTCTCTCTCTCTCTCTCTCTCTCTCTCTCTCTCTCTCTCTCTCTCTCTCTCTCTCTCTCTCTCTCTCTCTCTCTCTCTCTCTCTCTCTCTCTCTCTCTCTCTCTCTCTCTCTCTCTCTCTCTCTCTCTCTCTCTCTCGCTCTCTCTCTCTCTCTCTCTCTCTCTCTCTCTCTCTCTCTCTCTCTCTCTCTCTCTCTCTCTCTCGCTCGTCACTCTCGCTCGTCCTGTCACTCTCGCTCGTCCTGTCACTCTCGCTCGTCCTGTCTCACTCTCGCTCGTCCTGTCTTCCAGAGCGAAAAAAGTCAAAAGAGATCGTCTGCGTAGATAAGCGATGCCTACTACCAGCGAGTGCACGTGCGGCCGATCCAAGGGCCGCTGCGTTTGCCCGAACAAGGCCCATTCCCCGCCCGACCTGGAGCAGCTGAAGGAGATCCTCGCGAGCAAGTTCACGGCGCATGACGAGCGCATCAGCGCCACCATCAAGGCGGCCGTCTCCGAGACTGTCGAGCACGCCGTCGCTGCGCTCGTCTTGGAGCTGCAGCAGGCCAAGGAGCACATTGAGGCGCTCCGCTGCTGCGTCGCAGAGCTCGAAGCGCGACCTCTCAACGCCGCTACCGCGTCTGCGACGGAGGGCGAGGTGACGGCTCCACCAACCACGACCCTCGACTGCAACAGCGCCCGTATGGAGCGCCTCCTCAGTGGCTCAGCACTCCGTCTTTTGCCGACGCGGTGGCAAAGGCGGTGGAGCATCACCAGCGAAAGGAGAAGAAGAAGGCGAACTTGGTGATCGTGGGGCTACCAGAGCCTCAGCCCGGCCTCGCATCCTGCCCTGTGGACTCCGACGAGCAAGTGGTGGTGCGGCTGGCGGCGGACATGCACATCGCGCCCACGAGCATCGCGCGTCTTCCGCCACGACCAGTCGCGCAACAACCGCCCCCGCATCCTACAGTGGACGAGATATCGAAAAAAGTTTGTGTATGTGTATGTGTATGTATATACACAAACGATTTTTTTGGGTTTTGTGTATGTGTATTTTTTGTGGATATACGTATATTTTTTGGTTTGTGTATGTGTATTTTTTTGTGTATACCGTAGGTGCAGAACCTTCATAAAGATTCGCAAGCAACAGCGGATTCGAATCACCAGGGAATCCGTAATTCCTCCGATAGCGCCCAAGGTCGCTATAGGTAGCTTAACCTGCCATTTCCTCGAGCTGGACGAACTGTGGAGAGGTGCAATATAAGCCATAGCCTCAGTGCTAGTCGTTTTAACATTACGAGTGGGGTGGCTACATTCCTTCATCGTGCTAAACTCTCTTCGAAAACATATGCAGGGTGGCAATTCCTTCCAGTGGCTGATGACTGAGGTGCTGGGAGCGAGGAAGTGGGCGCGCATAGGTGTGTTCTCAAGGGAAGTGTACACGCATATTTGCATTAAGGAAAAATTTGCAGGGGGCTGCAAAAAAAGGAGAATATGTGACACTCTATTGTTGAAGTCCAGTTTGAAAAGAAGTGGTATTAAGGCATATACCCCCACTGATTTCTAGCCACTTCCGCATTGCAGTTGCTCAACTCCACTTTGAACAAACCATGTATAAAATCCGAACCAAGCACAGCAACAAGTCACATATTCGGCGATTTTTGTGTTAGCTTGCAATGGAAGGAAATGTGCAGCGAAAAATGCGGCAACTGGAACTGACTGACATTTACATAGATTGAGTGTGAGAAATTAGCACATGCCCCCCGCACACGCACGTACGCATGCACGCACGCACTTGCGTACGCACGCACGCACGTACGCGTGCACGGACACACGCACGCATGCACGCATGCAAGTCGGGCGACACCTCGTCGTCCACGTCGGCCTCGTCGGCCACCGCGGACGGCGTGGTGTCCTTGTCGGCCACTTGCAGGGCCCTGGTGGAGGCCACCAAGGCGTCCTTGTCCGAGGTCGCTGGAGGCACGACCCCCAAGAGGGCGTCCTCTTCCAGCTGCTTTGCTGCGGCAGCCTTTGCCTGCTGCTGCTCCTTGTGGCGTTTGGCCGAGGCCAGCTGGACCAGCCCCATCTCGAACCAGACCTGCATGTTGTTGGCGCAGAGGACGGTGTAGGAGGCGTCCTCGGCGAGCATGGAGTAGCTGGTGGTGTTGGGGCGCCTCGAGACGGAGCGCACCACCTTCCACCTGTCGGTGTTCAGGCCCGGATTCTGCTTCGCGAGCATGCTGTGCATGAACTTCTCGTCGGCGACGTCGTTGTCGATGAACGTGCCGTGGACCAGGTGAGAGGGACCGTCGACCACTTGGGACGGTGTCCCAACGATCCAGCTCTGCCCGTCCCACGGCGGCATCTCCTTGACGACCTCGCAGAGCCAGGCGCCCATGTCTTCATCGTGGGGGGCCAGCAGTAGAGCGCCGCCGCGGCCCACGCGACCCCACTCGTCGAAGCGCAGCAGCGGCGCGTTGTCAACGCCCATCAGAGTGGCCCAGAGACGCTGGCAGATGAACTTCAGCCCGCGTCTCCGGTCTCCTTGCTCAGCTGCCTCTTGTCGGCCAGGCCAATGCCGACGAGCTTCCTCCGCTGCTCCGAGACGTTTCGGTTGACCGGCATCTCGGTGACAGCGGAGTCCACCGCCGTGCACGGCCTCTTGGCGTTGGGGGCGAGGTCGGGGTTTGAGCTAACAGACGAGTTGGCGCCACCGGCCAACTGAGCCGCCAGCCGCCAACTGAGGGGCGGCCTCCTTCGCCTTGAGCTTCTTGCACTTTCGGCTGCCCAGTTTCACCTTCTTGGTCGGTGCCTGGGGAGCAGCCACTGGCACCTGATGAGCAGTCGCCAGTGACCGCTGGGCCGTCACCACCCTCGAAGGCTCCACCGAGCCGCCTCCACCGCTCTTGTTGCCGATCATCACGACCACCTTCGTTACCTTGCGCTCTCCATTGCCAGACATCTAGACAAGAAACGGGAGAGGTGTGAGGCGTCACTTTGCGAGAAGTGAGGTAGGAGATAGATAGGCCAATACCATGGCAAAGAAAACCGAGTCATAGCCTTCTAATAGTTTACTTCCTGTTCACACAGGTGAGTACCAATCAATTGAATCGATTGGTTCACTCGGCGAAGCGTAATAGCCTAGTAGGTGCAACTCTTCGCAGATGGTCCAAAGTGAGGACAGGTCCACCAAGTACTTGGAGGCGCTGTCGCATCCAGTGGGGGCACTCGGCTAGAAAATGGAAAGCATCTTCTTCAGCCAGGTGGCAGTGGGGGCACAGTGGCGAGGGCGTCAGCTGCATCAGATGAAGGTGGCGCGCTACCTCACCGTGTCCCGTGAGGAGGGCGATCAGCAGGCGAAGTCACTGTCGTGGCAGTTGTATCAGCCTTCGACTGAGTCGAGGGCAGATTGTTGGGACGAGATCGCAAGCCTGTCGGCAGTCAGGCTGGGCTGCCCAGGCCGCTGCATGTCTCACCGTCACCCACTATTGCAGCCGGCTCTTGAACGCCTGCAGGGAGACAGGCAGGACCGGTGGCGGTGTGGTCGTTCTCTGTGCAGCGGCAGCTTTCGCTGTCTGATCTGCCATTTCATTGAAGTGGAAGCCCTGGTGGGCCGGAATCCACATGAGTTTCACTGCGCACTGCAGTGCCAGAGTCGCCAGACGTTCATGGCACTCACGCACTACAGTGGACGTCAGCTTTGGGGAGATCAGCGCCCGCAGTGCCAAGCTGCTGTCTGAGTAGAAGGTGACTGAGCGTATGGGGATGGGATGGCCACCCAGTAGGTGAACCACCTCCCGAGCCGCTGCTGCTATCGCCAGCACCTCTGCTTGAAACACTGTTGCAAACGTGTCGAGCACGATATTTGAGCGCCTCAGCACGTTGCCACAGTGCGTGATGACGAGTCCAGCACCGGCGCCATGCACCCCGAGACGGGAGCCGTCCGTGAAGCACTGGATGCTCGAGACGGTGGCAGCAGAGACAAGAATGGTCGCAAAGACGTCCCCCACTGCTGCCGAGTAGGAATAGCAACAGTGTAGTTGCTGTTGAAGTGGTACGAGGGCGACATATAGTCGCTCGGCATTCCGAGCAGTGGCAGCTCATTCTAAAACTTGCGTGCCTGCTGTGCGTACCATCCTGCCATCGGCCAGCGAGCCACAACCGCTGAGCGGTCGCAATGGCCACGCCGAGCAGGTGGTTGTGAAGGGCTGGGAGTGCTAGAATTGCACCCATTGCAGCAGTAGGTGTGCCGCAAAGGGCGCCCATCGCGCACAAGAGCGCCAGACGTTGTAATCGCGCCAGCTGTTTCTGTGTTGTCGCCTGAAGCGTGCAAGGCCACCAGACGACAATGCCATGTGCTAGCACGGGTCTGATGACAGCCAGAGCATGACACTGGGCTTCAGGCCCCAGCAGCTCGCTGTCATGGAGCGGCAAGCAATGAGAAGCCGCATCACTTTCTTGACCTGACGGGTCAAGTGATCATTCCACGTCAGTTTTTTTGTCCAGCACCACCCCCAAATACTTCACAGATGGACTGAGAGGTATATTGGTGTTGTGCAATCTACAGTCAATCCAGTTAAACTTGCGGCGCTTGATGAAGAGCACCATTTTGGTTTTTGCCGGATTGACAGAGAGTCCGTTGCGAGTGCACCAGCGGCTGACGAGCAGCAGCGCGTCCTGAGCCTGACGGCGCATGGTGGGTAGACGCCATCCTCGTACCAAGATGATGACGTCGTCAGCGTATGCCTGAACAAAGAACGAATCCTTTGCCATACTCGTCAAGAGGTCGTCGATGACGAGTGTCCACAACAGCGGAGAGAGCACCCCTCCTTGCGGACAGCCGCGCGTCACCTGCACCTTGATAGTCGTCCCACCCAGGCTGGCGGAAACCTGCCGAGTGGTTAGTAGGCTCATGATCCACCTGACGACTGGTGCTGCTACTCCTCGTGAGTGCAGCACTTTCAAGATCGATGGGAAGGTGGCCATGTCAAATGCGCCTGCGATGTCCAAAATGGTGCCAGCCGTGTAGTCGCCTGCGCTAAAACCGCTCGCAATTTTTTCGGTGATAGCGTGTAGGGCGGTGTCGACAGAACGCCCAGAGGAATAGGCGTGCTGTCGAGGGTGGATCAGGTGCTTGACAAGCAAGTCATCCCAGATGTACAGGTCGACCAGTCGCTCCAGCGTCTTGAGCAGAAACGAGGTCAGACTGATTGGTCTGAACGATTTGGGATTGCTGTAGTCAGCGCGACCCGGCTTGGGAATGAACACCACATTGGACAGCTGCCAGCACGTAGGTACATGGCCTAGACGGAGACACGCAGTGTAGATTCGACACAGAGGTCGCAGCAGTAGGTCCATGCCCTGCTGCAGCAGAGCTGGGAAGACCCCATCTGGGCCTGCCGCCTTGTAGGCACCGAACTGGTTGATAGCCCACCAGAGGCGCGTTGGCGAGACGATCTCGCTGACCGTCTGCATCGCCAGGCGCCCTCCCGCCCAGAGGACAGGATGCGCCGCCTGTGGCCCGGCCCGGGCCGTGTCGACCGAGCCGGGGAAGTGGACGGACAGCAGATACTGAAGAGTGTCAGCTCTCGTGGCAGTATAACTGTTGTCCGGCTTCTTGAGACTGCCAAGAGTTGGCAGGTTCTGGGCCGCGTCTAGAATTTTCGCGACGCGAGCCGCAGGGCGGCCGCTTTCTACTCGGGCGCAGAACGCCCTCCAAGAACGGTGGCGAGCATGGCGCAACTCGACCGTGAGAGAAGGCGTCGGAGAAGGCCTGGTAGTCGGCTTCTGCATTGGACCGACGCCAGCGAGTGTAGCAGCGCTTTGAGCACTGCCGTAAACGCGTCAGTTCCGTCGTCCAGTACGGGACAGTCTTGCCGCGCCTGGGTGGGTGAAGCTGATTGGACTGCTCGTACGCTGAAATGATTGCATCGATGACACCGGACGCAGACACGTCCAGGTCGGCGCTGGTGTCTATTGGCACATCTGGGGGAAACTCATCCCTCAGATGTTGGCGGAAGTTGTCCCAGTTTGTCGCCCTGGGGTTGCGTCGAGGCTCGCCCCTCTGTTGCTCTACAGAGAGCTTGAAGGTGATGCTGGCATGGTCGGAGAAGAATTCCTCGTCCGACACCCTCCAGTCCTGAATCAGGGGCTGAAAGGCGCGCGACACGAGCGTGATGTCGATGATGGTGCGTGCGCCTCGATTGCCATGAAATGTTGGGTCGATGCCCACGTTTACGACATCGAGGTCGTAGCCAGCAGCAAACTCCAGGATTTGGCGCCCGCGCTGGTCGGTCTTCTGGCAGCCCCAGCTGGCATGGTGGGCGGTTGTGTCCGCCGCGATCACCAGGGGGATGTGCCTAGAGTTCGCAAATTCCGCCAGTCGGCGGAGTGTGTCCATGGGCGGCGCGACATCGCCGACCATGTACACAGAGGCGCTCAGTATTTCGGTGCGGACTCACTGCCGCGTCACCGAAACAGACACCGTTGTGGTGTCAGCGTCGCAGAACTGCGGCAGCTGAATCGCGTCCACCTCCTCTGACACTAAAAGCGCCTAACGAGGCACGGTGTTGGTAGAGATTGGGTAGAAGGTGCGATGCGTGCCATATTTCAGGCCCACCAAGCGCCCTTTCCTGTGGTACGGTTCCTGCAAGCACACAATGGTATATTGGCGCTTGTTCAGTGAGTTGCGGACTGCCGCTGTCGCCGCCTTCGAGTGGTGTGCGTTCAACTGCAGTACCGTTATGGCTCCGTTTGGGGCTTCGGGAGTGGACGGGGGTCCATTGGGGGCCCCCAGGATCGGCGGGACCATCGCAGGCCCTGGGTTTGAACTCTTTTTCAATCCCGGTGGCGCCGAGTCGCCATTGGGGGCGCACCCCCTCCCACCTTGGCAATTCGGGTCGCCATTCGGTGTGCGCCATTGGGGGCTAACCCCCTCCCACCTTGGCAATTTTGAGCCCACGGTCCGGCAGCCAGGAATGGTAGCTGGCTCCACTCGCCTGGAGACTGACGCACAGGGAGGGGGCCCATGAGGAACGTGCGCCGAGCGCCGCGCGTCTAGGTTGTCAAAGGCAACTTTGAGGATGCGCGGGAGCCCGTCGGCGTTCTCGCGTCCGTGCCAGAAAACGCGGGTGACGTCATGACGTGGTCCAGCCGAATGCTCAGCTGCTGCGCCAGCAGTCGGACAGCGCTGGTGTCATCCTGGCCGGTGTCTTATGCAGAAGTGTCGCTTATGCAGAAGTGTCGGCCGGCACTTTTGCATAGATATCTCATCTACATACATACACGTATGCAGAACTGTCGGCTATGCAAAAGTGTTGGCCGCGATTTATATTCTTGCTGCCACCTGCCGTTTTATGATCGTCGATCGCTTATGAATTGAGGGGTTAAAACCACATTAGTTTCTGCCGCCGTCTTCTCAGCTGGCGGGCGATCTGGCAATTAGTAGTGATTACGCTCCTACCAATCAGCAATAAAAGGAGAAGTGAAGGCTAAATGAACACCACTTCCAATGGGTGAAGCTGAAATGACTAAAACGATCACAAATAAATTAGCGAGTACCATATTTTGAAATTTCGAAATTTCCATCTGACCGAGCCAATTCTTGTTTATCTGACCGAAATTTCCATCTGACCGAGCTAATTGTAGACAAGAATTAGCTCCCAACAGTAAGACCATTCATGTTCCTTGAAGTGCACGCCATAGTATGCCCGCCCCGCCCCGTCCCCAGCTGCCTCTGTCCTCAATTACAATGGATTATTATAATGGTTGAGAACGATTATTATAGTTCTTATGTATTTCCTGCTTTCGAATCGATAGTGAGCCATGCTGTGGGCTGCTGAGCACTCACCCACACTGGGACATGGGTACCCTATTGAGAGCATCATAAACTGGCAGGCAGGCAGCAAGGTAATCTAAATCGCGGCCAACACTTTTGCATAGCCGACAGTTCTGCATACGTATACGTATGTAGATGAGATGTCTATGCAAAAGTGTCGGCCGACACTTCTGCATAACCGACACTTCTGCATACGTCACCGGCCGCGTCGGACAGGCCGGACTGGGGCTCTGCCATGCCGACGATGACGAGGTTCCAGCGCTTTTTCTCCTTCGACTCCTTCTCGGCGACAGCGTTCCGCAGAGCCGCCTGGAAGCTGGGCTCGCCCAGCAGCTGCGCGGCGGATGGCAGCTGGCGGTAGTCGCGCGGGCCGGCCGCTGGCTCCTGCCGCACCATGGCAGCCTGCGCGGCGTCCAGCTTCTCGTCCGTCTTCTGTGCCTTCTCTTCGAGCTGCCGAATGCGAGCCTTCAGCGGCTCGGTCGCCGCTTCCACTGCGCGGGGGACAATCTCCTGCTTGAACTCTTGAAGTTTGCAGTCGAGGCGAGCCTCGAACTCCTTGAGGACTACCGCGATCTCGGGCGAGATCGGCGAGCGCACGGCTCCTGCGACGGCCGAGCAGCTGCAGTTGCGCGCGCCTTTCTTACAGCGAGAGGAGATACCCATCCTCTCTGAGCCTGCCTTTTCCCTTTCCTCCGATTTAGACGAGACGAACGGGCAGAGTGAAAGTTGACGCACGACAGCTCTTTTCTCTATCTTGAAGTGTATGCACAAGCAACTATGGCAATATTTGCGACTCATTAGCTAATGGCTTGAAACTGGTGCTAGCTAGTAGAATGAGTCAACTCAAAAGTCCAATATTTGCACTTGTCGACTCGGGCACTTTCTTAGCGTTTTCTCTAAAGCGTCCAATCAAAAATTTTAAATTGTATGCGCGGCGGCCGTGGGCACATGCTGGCCAAATTTCAGAACATTCCACCAAAGCACACCCAATGGGATGGGTGGTTTCCGAATTGGAAATAAGTGTAGTAGAAATCGGAGCTCTAGCTGGGCTATCCATCCCTATAGGTAGTATGTTCTTAATTAGTTCTAAAGCACCTTCTATATTTTCCGGAAAAACCTCCAGTCTCAACGAATTTGACACAGACTTTAGTGCACTACATTCCAAACATTATTACACTCTAGGTTTTGGTCTCTGCTGCGGGCCGGTCGAGGAGTTGCCGCTACTCCTGGAGAGCGACATAGACGAGCCAAATCCCGTTGTTTCGGGGGACTACTCGGTTGAGTACAGCGACACAACCGGCGCTAGCCATCCAGAGTTCTCCACGGCTACAGTTAGCTGCCCAACGTCAACAATCGCCATACGTGCGGCTGGGTCTGCTACTGTTCACACGAACAATGCTGCTGGCACTGCATTAAGCCTTGAGTGCAGAGGATCAGATTGGACAGGCGGCGATCCCCAGGACGCAGTTGGACCATTGCTAAGAGTAGGTTGTTTTTCGTACTAACAGTCGTGTACCTGAAGCAGTAAATCAAAGCCGAAGCAGCAGCAGAGCACAGCATGTGTCCTCCTACTTAAGACACCCTTTTTCTAAAAACCAAACATGGGGTGGACATTTTGCCCCGAATTGCTTCGATTTGGCTGAAACTTGGCTACCAGGACCATCTTTTGACGCTGATCACGAAAATCAACTTGGTTTTCCGATTTTCAAAATATATGACAAGAAACTTGGATTTTTGCGTTTTTTTGCAGTAATTTCAGTTTTCGCTTCCTACAAATTGTTTTGTGCAGCGGATCGAAAAACTAAACACATTTCTGAAATCCTCATCAAATTCTGCATCTAACAGACCTTTCATTTCACACAAATTTCACAGTCGTACGTTTTAGAATTTTTGATTGAAATTTTTGCAGTTGTTAATTTTTGCGGTTTTTTGCGATTTTCTCAATATCCACGGGGTTGTGCATCTGGAGACAATAACCACTCGAAAGCCCATTCAATTTCGCGCCGAATCACGTTAAAACATTTAAAATCCACGCTCGCAGTAGCATAAAGCAAGTGCTCAAAGATGGTGCACCCACAGGCCGGCAAAAACAAACTTTTGCTCATAACTCATCTGAGCAGCTACAGAGCATACCTGTGACTGGGGGTTTGGGGGGGGGGGGCTCCCCCACTATTTTTTCAGCGCCCCCCACCCTTCCCAGAATTTTTCCCAATGGATTTACACCCCGTATTTGACCCTATTTATACCCATTTTGACCAAAAAGGTCCAGTATAACTAAAAAAATGGCCAGCTACCCCCACTTTTTGCTCCAAACCCCCCCCCCCCCAAATTCGGCCGTTTACTCCCCCCCCCCCACTCATTTACAAGGCAGTGATGCTTCATGACAACACTACTACACTACATTGTATGTGCATTGAGCAACTCGTAGGCACGCAGCACCCATGATGGACACACCTGTTTGGACTGTCGCATCATGATGGTGGAAAGATAACGCAAGCCATGGTTGCCTAGCAGTTTTACACAAAGTACTGCAGTCTGCCTGCCTGTTGCTCATAGTGCTGTGCTGCAATTGACAGCACTGAAAAGTGAAAGCATGCAGTCAGCATATGTTGCTTTTTGTTCACTGTTTTTATGCTGTTTTGCATACCCAGTGAAGCGAGAAATTGCTCCAGTTGATTCCAGTCCACTATTGATAAGACGTTATCCTGATGTGTGTACACATGACTGCATAACAGCTATGAATGGCTACCAAGTTAGTGGGAGAAGACCTGGTCAAAGCAGTGGAGGCACAAGGGGAACTCAAGGTGAAGAACATTTTGAGCAACACCCAAGCAGCCATCAGAGTTCAAGTGGGAATGAAGGAAGAGACAGTCAGCATACAGATCCAGTTCCAGGAGCACAACAGCTTGGTGTGAGCCAAACTGAAGATAGCGATTCAGAAGTGTGCTACTTTGCACACCAAAGAATAGCTGTGGATGAAAGAAAACCTCGCACTCGGCAGGCAACTGTTTCAACAAACTGTGAAGGACAATTGACAAGGTTTGATTTGTACTGACAATGTTTGACCATGCTAAATATCAAAGCATGGTAGGTACTGCTGCACACATCAGTATTTCAGGTTATACGATTTGATGGACAGTTATGATGAGCAAATGTATGGAGCACAGAATGAAGCAGAACTGATATACAAGCGTGGAACAGGAGATTATGATTTCAATGTGGATGATCCAGCTCAGCAAGAACAGTCAAAAAATATTTATGTCTGCAGAAACCACATTGCTGAATTGGGTTGGTTATCTGCATAAAGAAATATGGGCAACCTCCAATATGTACTGTCATTTTGGATATTCTCTAAATTTTAAAAAATATAAAATAAAAAAGTTAGATAACAAGACGGCCAGATCTGGTTTTAGGGCACAGCTGGGCACGTTATGGCGCTGGGAGGGCACACTTTGTATTGAAACAATCTGGAAAGAAAGCATGTGGAATACCGGATGATGAGGCAGCAGTTCATACAACTGAAAGGCAGAAACCAGTTGCAGTTCGTGGAGCGTTTATGTCAGTAGAGTTCTCAGCAATATACAAGCACCATCATGGGCGTCATGTTCATCCAGGACAAGGTAATTCCTGTTGTGCAATACAGTTCTCAGAAACCATTAGCTCATTATGTGCATAATTTTAGTTTTGTGTACAAGACACAAGGAGTACATGACAAAAATGCTGGCCCAGCACACTGTGGTATGTGAAGCGAACAGTAACAGCGTGCATTATGTCCTAAAACTGATGATTAGCACCCATGACACCTTTTTGAAGGGCTCTAATCATTCTGTGGAGGGTGTACTTATCATGAGGAGAAGAGTGCTTTTCATCAGTTTTATGGCTGATTATAGACATTGCTTCAAGTTTAGGAAGCCGCTGGCAGAGAAATTGAACCACCAACAGAAAATCTAGCTAATGCACCTACACTATCCAGACTGTCTTCCACTGCATCTGCAGGATACTGTAGTTCACAACCAGCTTGTGACAGTCAGCCAATGCCAAGAAGAGATGAAAGTGTCTTTATTCCAGAACGACAGCGTAGACCACAGCAGGCATCGAATGAAGAAGAAAGGGCAGTACTTCAGTTTGCTGAGGCTCTTGGTCTCAGAAACACGCGCAGGCATCAAAGAGACTGGTGGCAAATAACAGCTCGTACACGAAGAAGGAAGATCAATGCAATGCAAAAAATGCTTGGTGCAATGCTCCGCACAGTGGTGGCAGACAAGCAAGAAGTCATACTTGATGTCCAAAAACAATTGCTCGGCAAAAATGATGTTGCAAAAGCTGTGGATAAAACTGGTAACAGAATAAAGGCCCTGGCACAGGAAATCGCACATCTATATGAAAAAACCACTTCCAAGTTTGAGAGGCGTGCATTGCTGTCTCTGATAGCTCCATTTGTTACATACTCATTTCTGCAAGATTACATCCCAAACTTGACTTTGTGGCGCTTCAATGATGCACGTCAATACAAGGTGGAAGAAAGACCACAACAAGAACAACAACAGCGACTGCGGTACAACTGGAGAAAAGTTGACGCAGCAGTGTCCTTCATCACCCAGCCACATGTCCAGACTTTGCTCCCATTTGGGGAGCTACAAACAAAAACAACAGCTGGGACTACAGTGAGCCTCCCACTTGTTGTGAGAGGAATAAAGAATGAGCACCTTTATCACCAGTATGAGAGATGGAGTACTGAGCACTGCCCAGATTTGAAAATGAGCAGAAGTTCTTTTCTACAGTTGCTTGGAGACCTAAAAGGCCGACAGCGCAAAGCCACACATGGCTTTGACTACATAAAAAATGATATGATAGAAGGCTTTGAATCGTTAGAGAATCTTGTGACACAAATTGCTAAAAAAGGTTCTGATGCTGAAGGCATCATTGGTGAAGACTGGGCCAATGCAACATCACATAGAATCAAACAAGCCTATGCTTATCTAACACAGGACTATGCAAGTCATATCAAACCTTCAAGTAGAATTGCAACCCACTGTGCAATTCATTCCTTATCTGACCCAGATGCAACCCATCTAGCCAGAAACTGTTCAGCTGATGCTGAAGCTCCACACACTCATGATGTTATCTGTGCTCAATGTGAAATGATAGCTGAATTGAAGGCTGACATTAGGGCCAAACTAGAAGCAATTGATATTACTGACAAACAAAAGCTATTGTCACACCTAGCACAAGCTGAGAAAAAGATTGATGAAGGACAAAGGCATGAAATGAGACGGTTCTTTTCCGAAAGAGGCCGTGAATGGATTGTAAACAATTTGGGCCCAACTGATGCTCTTGTCACAGTTGATTATATGATGAAAGTAGAGGTAGGCTGACAGAACCTGTGAGAGCTGTATACACTGACCTATATGCACAATTCTGTTTAGGTTCCTCTGGCATACAGAGAAACAAGCCGGGACTGGTATGGAAAGAAAACAGTTTCTGTGCATGTTTCTCATGTCCTTCGACGTGATGCCTCCAATATATACAGATTTATGGTGTACTTCCATGTTTTTGAAGAGAAAGAATCACAAGATGCATATGCCACAGTTGCTGTCATTGAAGATGTCATGAGAGACATCAAATTGGATGGGATTACCAATATTTATTTGCGCAGTGACAATGCAGGTTGCAATTGTTTTCTACACTATTTGCTTTGTTATCTTACAAGCACACATTTTAGGGTGCTACCACTCCAGTGCCACAGTTTCATTACTTTATACTGTTTCTAAGCGAACTGGTGTAGGTGTCAATATGGTTACATTCAGTGAAGCACAAGCTGGTAAAGCCATATGTGATGTTTACTCAGCAGTAGCAAAGCGCTACATGTGGATCTATGTTGACAGTGGATCAAACATTGAAAATGCTGATGACATAGTGTCTGCAATTGATAAGTCCCTATCAGACCGCCATGGTGTGGATGTTTCAAAACCTGTGGGCATACGTGTCCACCTCATCAAGATCAACAGACCAGTACAACGCAATGGACCTACACCAGCTATTCCAAGAATTAGAGATTACAATGTTTTCCAGTTTGCAAATGATCAACTTACAGCTTGGAGATACAGTCTGATTGGTACAGGCCAACGCCTAAGCCCATCTCTATGGAAATTTGAAAACCAACCAACAGCTCATGTAGAGAAGAGTAGAGTGACAACAAGGTATCAATGGGGAACAGTGTCACATACACAAAATCCAGAAACAACTCCCACAAGA
>JASAMY010001290.1:0-2500 GCA_030248085.1 Paralinhomoeus sp. GSCO2_6
AAAATGTGACGAAATTAATGGTGCCCTCCTCTTGGGAGACATTGAAACAATAGTGCCCCGGGGGCACTATTGGAGGATTTGCGGCAAACTATTGCCCTTCCTATACTGACACGGTTTTTTCCAAAGTCCGGAGGTTCTCCAAAGAACGCCCCCCTCCAATGAACGTCCATGGCAAAGGGTGGGTTAAGATCGACGTGCGCCCAAGAAAGCGATTCTCTACCACATTACTACATAGGTACCAAGAAAGCCATCCGCTGCCCCAAACCACATTCTTTTCAAATGTCCCACAATTTTGGCAACGAGCGGTGTTATTCCCAGCAACAAACGTTCCGCACCCATTGCTGGCGTGCGTGGCGGTCCAGACGAGCGAGGTGGCCACGAAGAACTGGTACTTGCTGCTGAGGTGGGGCGCCATCACGTGGTAGGAGAGCAGCCCAGAGATGTGCACACCGAAATGACAGAAGGTCAGAAGGAAGAACCGCTGCTCCTGGCGTCGCCGAGTAAGCGCGTCAGCTGTCGAGCTCTCGTTCAGCTGGCGCGATTCCTGTGAGACACAGACTGGTCATTGTACCGAAAAACCTCCAATAGTGCACCCACGCTGCGCGCATGCATACGTTGCTGCACTCTAACACACTCTCTCGTGCGCATGCATGTACATACATGCATACACATTGGCACATACGCACGCGCCCAAACAAATGAGCAAAACGTGTTCAATTGATACTGCGCTTTGAAATTTAAGGACGAGTTTTTTTTTGGAGCCATTCTCGCATAGTGGCCACTGGCAATGGTACTGGTGGACGTATTGTGCCTGGGGCACTGTTTTATGGTAGACATGCTGGCATCAATACTCGCACCCTGTTGCCCTTCTTGAGGAAGGTCAAGGCGACGACGTTGCCAAGGAAGGTGGTGAAAGTGACCCATAGGCCCAGAAAGAAGTCAAAAGTCGCGACGGTCTCGTAGCAGAACGCGTGGTTGTAGACGGCCTGAAGCTCGTCGGTGTCGAAGTAGCCTCCGCAGCCCGTTGAGTAGTAGCCAGTGACTATCAGTGCCGACAGACTCCAGCAAATGGCTGAACATTTCTGGCATGAAACACGCCTTGCCAGCAGCGCAAGAAGACACGTGTAAACGCGCACACGTTGTTGTTGTTGTTGTTGTTGTTGTTGTTGTTGTTGTTGTTGTTGTTGTTGTTGTTGTTGTTGGATTTGGATTTGGGCAAAGCTAGGAGGCCATATTGCATACCTACAAGGTACCCATTTTCATGACGCCTTCACGTCTAGAGTAGAGCCGCATAATTAGCCAAAGACATTCGGAAGAACGCCATCTGTAATATAGGGCAGCGACGGAATGAAAAAATCTATTGAAAGAAAACTCGAACCCAGAACCATGCGTGCATGAGGCCGATTCTCTGCCACTAAGCCATACGCTGCTCCAAACGCGCACACACTGCCGCCCCCAACACAAAAAGGGAACCGTTGATTGGTTGACAAACTTTGAGAAACTGTTTTTGATAATCGGCTCTTGGAATACTGTGCGCAAGCGCCGTATGCAAGCTCTGCTCTACGATACCATACTGTAAACGGCAAATGTTCAGACGAAATTTTCCATAGGAACGGACGAAATTTCGATTGAATTGTATGCGGACAGTGGTGTGTGTGGCCAAAAATGCTGCCGGCACCAAAACAAAAGGCCGAAATAAAAACAAAAAAGCCCGTTCAAAAGTTCTTCTTTACGGAATCTTGCTCAACATGACATCAGCTCAGCAGCAGTAGCAGCCGACTCACCTGTATAAATGCGGGTTCTTCGCTGCGTAAAGGCCTTCTTATATTTGGCAGGCCAGCCCATGGCGACCGCTCTATTGATCGCCGTCAAGGGAACCGCAAAAACATTGCCGTAGAAACAGAGATCCATCACAACGCCAATTGGTGTGTTAATCGCCGACTTAGTGAGCGAAGACCGCCTAGAAAGCGACACGTTTACATCGCTGTACAACATTCACACGTTCTACTCTACTACAGATATGTACATGTACCTGTCGATACATGTACCTCTACAGATCTACAGCATGTATACATGTAGCTGCACATGTGTATGCGCCTACATCTACGTGTATGCATGTACCTGCAGAATACATGCACCTCTACAGATACGCATGAACCTGCCAACGATGCGTGCAAGGTCGGTATGTGCTATGTACCGTACTTTTCGAGCTAAACCAGAAACAAGCGTAGGGTAGTTGAACAGCTGGAAAAAGTTAACACAATTGCCAAATGTTCGTTTTGGGAGCACAAGCCCGTCCCATTAGTTTATTAGCTAGCAGCCTTTGCATTCTTTAACACCAATCGGTACATTCGACTTCGACACAGTCGAATGATTAAACTGAACAGGTTGTATACCGGTTGTTACCGAGGTTACCTGTATACCGTAAGTCTTCCAATAGTACCCAAGGTAAGGTATATATCTTCGACTTCTCCTTTGCTTCGGACCGGATGTGAAGGGT
>JASAMY010001290.1:5000-51140 GCA_030248085.1 Paralinhomoeus sp. GSCO2_6
CCTTCTACCCCCAGGTTGGTACGGACAGCGGATGGCGTAGTGGTAGAGAATCCGCCTCTTGCCGGCGCACGGTCCTCGATGAAACCACTAAAAACGAGTCTTTCCCTATCCATGGAACTTCTCGTGCTGTCGCTGCCCGATTACAGATGGTGTTCTTCTGAATGTCTTTGGCTATTTACGCGGCTCCAGACGGGAAGGCGTCGTGGTGAAGGCTACGTGTTTGCTGCATGGGCCATTGACGGCCTCCTAGCGTTGCCACTACATAATCCAACAACAACAACAACAGCACAGGTGGTGCAAGACCGCGTCGAGACGGTGCGGGCCGAGCGCGTCACCAACATGAGCGCCGACGAGCGCGACTCCTTTCTCGGCAAGGAGCTGGCCTTGCTCTCGCAGAAACGCGGCCTCTTCAGACTCCCATTCGAGCTGACCCTGCCCCCGCTCGCCGGTAAGCGCAGGCGCCGCACCGCAGCCACCGTCAAGCTTTGGCAGCGTATGGCCTAGTGGTAGAGAATCGACCTGTTGCGCGCACGGTTCTGGGTTCGATTCCGGCGCTGCCCCTAATCCAACAACCACAACCAACGTCAGCGCTGCAGGCTCCTACTCGGACGAATACGGACGCAAGCCGTTTATTCTGCTGGGTCACCTGGCCTGCAGCGTCTACATGGCGGTCACGCACTGGCTCGCCTCGTCCCGCCCCTGGGCGCTGGCGCTCGGCGTCTGGCCAGTCTACTTCAACGGCGTCAACGTCGCCATCTACCTGGCGAGCGTGCCCACTCTGCAGGCCTACATCTTCGACACCTCGCAGGGCACCGACTCCCAGAAGGAGGTCTTCTTTCCGCGATACGTCCTTTACGGTGAGCTGATCTTTCCAAAGGCGCACAACGGTGGTGTATGGGTTAAAGGCTGGTTCACAATCAACCGTCTTCCCCATCGATCTCGGTCTTTGCTGTTTGTTCGGCAGGGGAAGACCGTTAATTGTGAATAAACGTGCTTTTCTCTGGAGTGAAAATTTGAGAATCCTCTGCGCAGGTACTCTCTTTCAAACGGCCGGCTTCCTGGGCTATTTGATCGCCGGCCAACTCTATCCGCGAATCTTTCCCAACGACACACTGTCGACGGTGCTCGTGCTCTGCAACGCAATGATCGCGACAGTCTTTCTCGTGACTCTGCTGCGGTTGCGCCACGTCATTCCCGCTCACAAGAGGTGATACATGCACTTGCACCAGGCACAGTAGCTGTGGTTTTAGTGTAGGTCGCCGTTTGCGCAATAAGACAGCAGGGTCGCCAAACTGTTAAGACTGATTCACAATTTACGGTCTTCCCGTCGGTCTCGGTCTCGGTCTTCCCATGTCAAAATAGCAAAGACCGAGACCGAGCCCTATAGGAAGGCCGTTTACTACCTATATAAGATATGTAAGTCAGTCTTTAGAACTCGCTTGCCGCGTGCTTGCTCCTCTGCCAGTGCGCTGTCTCCGTTTGCGCCAACGCGGAACGAGTGGCCGTTCAGGAAGGAGCTCGGTGAGGCCGCGGGTCGCAGGGCTCGCTCGCAGTCGGTGCTGGTGCGGGGCGGAGAGAAGGCGGCCTCTGGCCTGCGCAAGGCGGCCGGCCACGCGGCGGCCGGCGTGCGCGCCCTGCTGCGTCCACGGCCGCGCTGGCGTCGCTGCCTGCTGCTCATGACGGTCGCGCAGCGCGTCATCGAGCTCTCGGCCGCCAGCAACGAAGAAGGTGCGCGTGGAAGGCCTAGCGCAAATCTCTCCATGACCATCAACTGGAGCTTATGGCCCGGTGGTAGAGAATCGGCCTCTTGCGCGTACGGTTCTGGGTTCAATTCTTGAGTGGAGCCACTAGATCGAGGATTTCCCCTGAATGGATTTTCTCGTGCGGCCCTAGGTTACAGATAGCGTTCTTCCGAATGTCTTTGGCCAATTGTGCGGCTCCCGAAGGGAAGGCGTCATGGGTGTGCGTGTGCTAAATGGGCCATTGACGGCCTCCTAGCGTTGCCCCTGATCCCAGTCCAACAACAAATACTGGAGTACAAATACAGGCTTCCTGGTCAACTACACTCTGCGGAAGCCGTTCGAGTGGCTGCCAGCCGACAGAGCCAACTATCAGACCGTACTCTTCTTGTCAGGCACGCGTAGGATGACTACACGTATGGTTACCCAAGCGACACCAATTCCAGGGATGATCGGAGAGCTGTTCGGCACGTTGTTGCTGAGGAAGGTCTTCAGGGTCCGCTACTCGACCATCGTCATGCTCGGCTGTCTCAGCGGCATCGCGTCCGCACTCACCGCCGCCCTCGCAACGCAGACGTGGCATGTGAGAGAATAAGAGAGGAGAGGAGTGTCCACCACGCCGTGTAGTCTGATTCGCACAGCTTCAGTTTTTCTTGAAAATACCCTTTGATTCCATGACGGCGTTGGGCGGCTCAAGTCTGAAGATTATCACTGAGATCGTGGAGACCGACGAGGTATGTACGTTTTATCTGGCTTGCGTTGCGACGGGTTTGGCATGTTTGCTTTTGAATTGCCCTGTAGATATTCGAACGCTGCTCTCAGCGCCGGATTTTGCCCATTGCAGACGAGAGCTCATCATGAGGACGGCTTTTGGCCTAGTGGTAGAGAATCGGCCTATTGCGCGCACGGTTCGATTCTTGATGGACTAGGAGGATTTGATTCGATCCACTAGGAGGACTCTTAAGGACTTCCGTTTCCATGGGTTTTCTCGTGCTGACACTGGACCATTACAGATGGCATAGATTACAGATGGCGTTCTTCCATGTCTTGCTTTAGACGGAAGGGGGGGAAGACGTCATGGAGATGGGTATGCTATTTGGGCCATTTACGGTCTCCTAGCGTTGCCGCCAATCCAACAACAAAAACACTAGCCCATCACAGGGTCTTTGGAGTGTTCGCTGCTCCTCGCGCGTTTCAGTTGGGCAAGCTGTTTGCCGTCATCGTGGTCACGACGACGGTGGGCTTCCTGGCGCAGAGTCTGCTCTTGAACCAGATCTTCATCTGGACCATCGACTCGTTCCGCCCGGCAGCCTGGTATCTCCTGGTGGCGCTGACGGCGGCCGTCTCCGTCATGTGGCTTTTCGCACACTTCATCTACGTCGCCGAAGAGCACTTCATCCTCGCCGACAAGCGCGAGAAACAGCGCCGCGCCACGATCCTAGAGCGCCAGCGCCGTCAGTCCGTGGGACACTGAGATCTTCTCATCGATCCTTCCTTCCACCTTCCTCGCCTGGCGATTATATTCCCGGACAGTCGTTGTTTGAGTTGGCAGACGCCAAGTTGGAGAAGAAAAGCAAAACGAGGTCGCGATTCTCGCTCTAAGGGCACTGACACAGTCGACGCAGCGCATCGCGCAATGCACAAACACTGGAAAAAAACTTGCGGAAGGAGAAAAGCAAATTTGACAGTTTTCACAGTATCCCCATCCCTAGTGGCAGCTGCACTGAGTTGTTCTGGTGTGCTTTCTGCGTGCAAATCCAAATGTTCAAATGCAAAACCAGAAATTGAACCTGCGCTGGGTAGAAGGTTAGAAATGTTGGCAGAGGCTACCGAATTTATTTAGTTTTGTTTTTTAATTCACTGCTACTGCAGCAGACAACTTGTCAGTTTGGTAGGGGTGTCCTCAACTCTGGTGGCATCTCGACGCGTGGGTGGTCGCTTGCCTTTATGCGCCAGCGTTGTCAGCTTCCCAACTTGCTCCCCTTGCTGCGGCGATTGCTGACGTTGGCTGGCGCTGCTTTCAGCGCAGCATTGGCGCTAGACCAGAGGTCAGTCTTGACGACTGGCTTTCCGGTTTCCAAAAACCGTGGACAACAGAAGCAGCAACTGCGAAGCGTGGCCTTGCGCAAGTCGGGTAGAAATGCCACCATGAGAAAGCTGAAGAGAGCATTCCACTGGTCAATCCAATTTTTTTTTCTTATTTTTGTTGAGTTTATGCAGTTGCAGGAGTCGTATAGTGCGGGTTTTTATTTATGTTTTACTTCGACGTAACCAACCTGCTGCGCTGCACGGCTGCCCTAAGCCACTTCGACACAGCACTTTAGAACACCTAGAAGAATTGCTTTTGGGCTTGCGATGCTACACTGTGGGTGGTTGTTTGGGTAACTTCTTATCGTACCTATGCGTCCCGTACCCATTGCTGGCGTGCGTGGCGGTCCAGACGAGCGAGGTGGCCACGAAGAACTGGTACTTGCTGCTGAGGTGGGGCGCCATCACGTGGTAGGAGAGCAGCCCAGAGATGTGCACACCGAAATGACAGAAGGTCAGAAGGAAGAACCGCTGCTCCTGGCGTCGCCGCGCAACCGCTTCCGTTGACGAGCTCTCGTTCAGCTGATGCGATTCCTGCAAGACACAGAGTGGTCATTTCGCACCGAAAATTCTCCAGTGGTGGCCGCTCCCTCCGTACAATTGTGCTCAGTCAAACAAACAGTAGTCCTTGTTCGGAGCGGTTGAACTTATACAGTGCCTGCACCTCCCCTCCAATAGTGCCACACCTTACGTGGTACGGTGGTAGGGAGGTGTCTCTGATTCTGGGCGATTTATACGCAAAAAAAAGCAATACAATTACATAGGTGCCTTTTTATGGCCCAACAATTAGAATTGTTTTAGCCAACCCGCTAATACCAAAATTTGAAACGAATGAGCAGAACCTACGAACTCGACGTCTGGGTGTCAATTTGTCTCAACTTGAAGTTTTAAGGACGAAATTGTTGCAGCTCCCCTCGCATAGTGGCCACTGGGAATGGAAGGGGGGGGGGGGGGGGGTGGTGAAGGTGTTGTGCCCGGGGCGGAATTGTAGAATTTATGGTTGCGGTAGGCACACCGTCATCAGTTGTCCCACCCTGTTGCCCTTCTTGAGGAAGGCCAAGGCGACGACATTGCCCAGGAAGGTGGCGAACGTGGCCCACAGGCCCAGAAAGAAGTCGAATGTGGCGACCGTCTCGTAACAGAATGCATGGTTGTAGACGGCTTGCAGTGTCGCGGTGTCGAAGTAGCCCCCGCAGCCCGTCGAGTAGTAGCCGATGACTATCAGCGCGGACAGGCTCCACCAAATGGCTGCAGGGCAGCATATCACCTAGTGGTAGAGAATCGGCCTCTTACACGTGCACGGTCCTGGGTCCGATGCTCGATGGAGCCACTAGATTGAGGACTTCTCTCTCTCTCTCTCTCTCAATGGATTTTCACGTGCCGTCGCTGCCCTGGATTACCGATGGCGTTCTTCCGAATGTCTTTGGCTCAATATGCGGCTCTAGACGGGAAGGCTGAGATGGGTATGCTATGTGGGCCACTGACGGCCTCTTAGCGCTGCCCCTAATCCAACAGCAACAAATGGTTGAACCATTGCAGTGACATGCAAATTAGGTACGGCTCGCCAGCAGCGCAAGAAGACATGCGTAAACGCGCACGCGCTGCCCAACACGGAAAGGAAACCGTTGATTGGCTCTCGGAGCAGGCGCAAAGCAAGCTGTTCTAGGGGGTACATTACCTACTGTAAACAGCGACTGTTCAGACGAACTTCTCTGTGGGAACGGACGAAATTTCGATCGAATTGTCCGTAGACAATGGTGCCTGGCCAAAAGTCCAAAAATTGGTGGCTCTTTCGAAAGTCCGTTCTCTACAGTATCTCGCCTCAACATGACGACAACAACACCCGACCACTCACCTGTATCACACTCTTTGTTGAGCAAAGATCTTCTTGTACTTGGCTGGCCAGCCCATGGCGACTGCTCTATTGATCGCCGTCAAAGGAACCGCAAAAACATTGCCGTAGAAACAGAGGTCCATCATAACGCCAATCGGTGTGTTAATCGCCGATTTAGTGAGCGAAGACCGCCTGAAGTTGAAATTCAGCAAAGTTTCAGCGGTACCGAATACACTGTGCATTCACAGCGGTGCATGCTTCCCACTACAGAGATGACAATACTTAGGTGTGTGTGTGTGTGATGTAATACAATATACGTGCGTTTAGAATTTTGCGATTTCGCGCTGAAGCGAAACCAAGCTTAGTTACCGTATGCATGTAAGCCAATTTACCAGTAAGAGCGATAATCTTTTGAACTCTACAAAACAGTTCATAATGCTCCGCCGAACTAATCGAGTGCATGAACGTTTCCCAAACTTTGTACAAAGTACACTGCCCGCATTACTAGGCGTTCAAAACACGTGACTGAACCAGCCACTGACGTCATGGTCATGGGCCCGGTCCAGAGGGCGAAGACGGCCAGGAGGCCCGCGTCGCCCATGGCCATGGATGCGCAGAGGAGCGCAAAGAGCGACTTCCTGGTCGTGGGCAGTCGGTTGATGTGCACCGCCGCCAGAAGGGTCAGCACGAAACTTGGCACGGCGTGTGTGGTGATGCCCGCGCCGCAAAGGAGATTGTAGAGAAGAGGGTCCGGGGATGCGACCGTGGTGGAGTTTGGAAAGGCGGTGGTTGAGGAGGTCAGAATTGTGTGGTTGCCAAAAAGCATGACGAGCTCGATGGCACTAGAAAGTGAATGCTGTAAACCCACGATTTACATCCCTCCCCCCCCCCTGAGAGTTGACTGTTACGTTCGAGCCGCATGCTTGGGATACTTGCAATTTGGGGGTGGGGGCAATTTTTTTGGGATAAACGAAAGATCCCCAAAGGGGGGCTAACTTGGGCAAATTAGAGGGTTTACGGTACTCGTACTTGTCACCAGGAGCGAAGAGACAGACGCTTTCTTCTAGGCAGACCGGCAAGCTGTAGTAGAGGCGGCTTCACTGGTACTGAGAATAGAATGTGCCCAATCCCAATCATGGCTTCTAGAGTCCTCCATCTTCGTTGTTTATCATGTGATCGACTGTTGCGCACCTCATGGCTTCATTTAAAAATTGTCCGCCCACTCGTTTGTATTGGCTTCAATAGCAATGTTAGAGAACCCATCTGTAGCTGATATCTGTAGCTGCCAGACATACGACATATTTATTATTTTTTACCGTGCATTTTGTTTCTCCATACCGTAAATCCTATAATCCCCACCCCCTCTCGGGGGGCTAATTGTTTCGTTCGAGCCATAGGAGTGTGTATAATTATAGAAGGGGCGGGCCAAAAAACTGGAAGGGTCGATGCGTGGGGAGCTTTATGGGCGCAAAGCGCGTGGAGGCGATTTTAAGGGAAAAGACGCTCACATACGTCGGTACACTCTAACACACTCTCACACAGTCTCACATACGCATACATGTATATGTACATACACAAACGCGACCATACGTGCAAGTTTCAGCCCAATCTCTAGCGGCGTTCGGGAGCGGCGGTCCAAAAAATTGGCAGAGAACGCGAAAAAAAACCCGCGTTTCCACAACATTTTTGGAGGTATCGCTCCCTTGCAGCAATACAAGGAAACGCGTTATGGCGCGTTCGACGCCCCAGAAGAAGGCGGTTCGTTTGAGCTATAACGCGCCGAAACCGTTCAGGCAATCAAAAGTTATAGGCGATCAGAAATTCAAAAAGCCGCATTCAGAAGTCGTCACATATTAGGGTTGTACGCTGACGCGTACACCCTGATTAGTTCCTCTTTTTTTTGCAGCTGCCTGCAAATTTTTCCTTAATAATAGGGTATACGGTATAGTGTTTCTAGTGCGCGCTCAAGATTACGTGTAGCGTTGGTAGTCCTTGGCTCCTCTCAATCCCTAAAAATCGACTCGATCGGATCACGGGTCGTCGAGATATAAGCGCTGGCAGAAGGCACCGTAATTTCCATTTCCATTGTAATGCCCCAAAACAGCGAAAATATGGATTGGGCGAAGGTATCCCACAGGGGTAGTTGTCCCACATAGATAGCGGAGATGGAGTCCCGCAGGGCACGGAAAGTATCCCACACGCGATGGATTGGGCGACGTTGTCCCGCAGGGGGCGTTGTCCCGTAGAAAAGGGACGGTGTCCCGTAAGCTCGCGGGACAAAGTCCGTGGACGTTGTACCGCAAGCGGTGGACGTTGTCCCGTGTTCGCTGGACGTTGTTCCGTCCCGTGTGTGGTGCATTCGCTGGACGTGTATCCCGCGCTCTCCATGCATGTACAAGTGTAGGTAGTAGGTACATAGTAAATCTCTTGTCCAACACCAAAGGCACGCGCGGTGGCAACAGTAGCGAACACGTTCAGTGGCAACAGTAGCGAACACGTACGGTAGTAATGGGGATCAATGTATCAATGGGGAATTTACGGTTCGTGATTGCCAAACAGGTGTTGCACTCGGTTGAGATAGGAAACCATGTACGCGTAAAAGTGGGCCTGAGTGGACGCGCCCTGCTGGTACTGTGCCAACGACTGCTGGAAGTCTTCCTTAGCTCGGGCGATGTTGACGTCATTCTCGACGTACGCTTGCAGGCGCTGCTTTGGGGCTGCGCCAGCCAGAAGGTGCTTCACCCGAACTTGTCGCGCGTTGTGCACTTCCTAAATGGCAATGTGCACATTGGTTACTTGCCCCCATGAGGTTCCGTTTGGTTTGGTCTAACTTGGAAGCGGACAAAGAAACTTGGAAGCCGCCATCATGCAGCCTGGCGGCAGCAGAACCAACGCGACGAGCCGGCGCACCCACGCGTAGAACTCGGCGTACTGTTGCTCGTCGTACGGCGGACTTCTAAAGAAAAAGTTTCTGAAATCGCCACGAGGAGCGTGCGTTAAGCCATCATACACGCGACACAGTGTAACCTGTCGTAGACGGCCCGCAACTCGCAGGAGTCGACGTTCGCTTTGAGGCTCTTGATGTAGTGGAAGACGCACATCTTGTGCGTCGACTGGGGAAAAACGCGCAGCCATGCGTTGAAGGCAGCGGGCTCCCAGTCGGACAAAAATGTGGCCGTCTCGAGAAGGCCGAGCGCGCCGAGCTGGTTGATGACTTTGGTGCGCAGCGCAGTGAACACCCGCACGTAGGCGTCAGTATCTCTCGGCCGAGCTCGCCTCGTCAATCGGCGTGCAGAAATGAGCGTTCGAGGGGTTGCCGGGGTCGCTGAGCAAAGTGCCATCTGCCAAGATAACGCCCGTATCACAACATTCGTACCACCACAGTCAGCAATTAAAAGTTAACCTGCGGACACTTTGACGAGCGGCACCTTGCCTTCGGTCTTGGTGTTTTTCTTGAGTCGTGCGCACTTCTTGCATTCAAACTGATTGTACGCCTTGTACCGTTTCTTTAAACAGAACTCGTAGACGCTGCCGTCGGGGAGCCGGTGCACGAGCAGCTGTCCTCCATGCTTGGTTACTCCGAAATCTGCTTTACCTAGCGTCGCCATACAACAGTAATCGTTCAATAACAACAGTCAAAAAACAAATCAGGTCAACAAACAACAAAAAGAGAGTGAAGTTGCCTTGGCTCACATGACCTGATCAAGATATTATCGCTGTCAAGCTGCGCGAACTGCCAATGCAAAGCCAACGCGTGGGGGTGGGGGGGGGGGGGGGGGGGCAATGGGGTCATGAGCAGTTACATTTCAAACGATTACACCGTCCGAGCCGCACAGGGTTATAGAGGTTTGCGCGGACACCCCGCTGTGGTAGCGTCGGATGCGTCGTCTGCGCCCGTCTCCAGCAGCGACCATAGCTACCGAGCTAGACGCGCAGACAGGCAAGCGCGTAGGAGATAGATTACAGGACGGTGCTTGTACATGTACATGTGAGATGTACATGTACATGTCGTCGACGGTACAATGTCTGACACGCACGGTACAACGTCGCTTGCGGACGGGACAACGACCGCTGTAGACGGGACAACGTCCCCTTATGACGTCAGCAAAAATCTGACGGGACAACGTCGCGCGGGACAACGTCCGTACGGGACAACGTCGTATAACGCACGCGATGGAGTTGTACCACACCGCGGGGCAGCGGGGTAGGTACCTACATGTGTGCAGTGCGTATATGCATGTCTTTTCGGCGCAGCGGGTGTGTGTGTGTGTGTGTGTGTGTGTGTGTGTGTGTGTGTGTGCAGTTAAGGCAAAGTCAACTTGTCCAACGGATTAATCGTCCAACGAGGGGCACATAGCGGACGACTAAGGCAAAGTTCACTTGTCCACTTGTCCGCTGTTGGACGTCCTTCGCGAAATGAAACGCGCACATCTGAGCAACATGCCTTGTTTCATCTGAGCACGCTGAAGACCCGCCCGTAGGCGTTGATGTCCTTGCCCGACATGTGTGCATGGATGGGCCTGACACGACATCGGACTGAGCGACCGGGATGGGCTCACAGAAGTGGGGGTTCGCAGGGTTCTGGGGGTCGGAGAGGAAGCGACTGTCGGCGCCAACTGTCAAGCTGGGGATCTTGTCCTTGACTTTCTCCTGCCTCTTCCTTCTCGCGCAACGCTGGCACTCGTACAATGAGTACAAGTCGCGGCTCAGTTTCTTGCAGTACTCGTGCACTGCGCGTCCGTCTGGTTGACGGACAACAAGGAGACGATTTCCATATTTCGTCACGCCAAATTCGGCTAACGGAAACTCCGACATGGCGTAACAACCGAAATGCGCCGACTGATGGGACGAACGAGCGGACGCGGACGCGTCCAATTCAGTACCTGCCGCGCCCCCCCCCCCCATCGAACCAGTTTGTGACGCATGTTTCGTGTGTGCATGTCATGTGTACGTCATTCGCAGTGCTATACGCAGCTTGCAATCGCAACATACGGTACGTGCATTGCGCAGGGGGGGGGGGGGGGAGCGAGCGGTTCTTACTATCTGCGTCGGAGATCTGTGGGATACTTTCCGTCTAGCTGTGGGATAACTTCCAGAGTGGGATAACTTCCTAGATGCCGCCCGCTGTGTGGGACACCTTCCCATAGTGGAAAATATGTCACAAATGGTATTGTCACAAAATGTGGGGGGGGGTAATTATAGGGTTACAACTTACAATATGTACGTATGTACGTGTGTAACTTTGTTCTATGTTCTTTCCCCATTTGGGCAATATTGAAAGGGGGTAGAAGTATTCAAGTCTCACGGTGGTACCTGGCTGCCTGCAGCACAATTGGGACAATTGCGTATGCGGCGTACGCGGCGACGTACGCGCAGGCTGTGTGCGCCACGCTCTCAAGAGATCGACAGTCCGACACTGCGGCGTATGACCACTGTCAGTGCGTTCCCGTTCGCACGTTCGTCCGTCGGGCGCGCCGCCGCATCTGGTACTGCTGACAGCGTCATAGGGCGAGCGCTAGCTCGTTCACCACCTGCGCATGCAACAACGAACGCGTTTGTGTTGCGAAGCCAACGGACGCGTAGGTGGACGTTCGTAGTCATATCACCCAGACTAGCAGCGGGCTTGGTGCTAGCACTCGTCTAGCGCGCGCAACACGAGCGCGCCATGTCCTCTGTCTAGCCCCGGTGTTGTTTCTGATGTGTGACAGAGTATGTGTACGAGGCTTAAACACTCCAATACAACTGTAGCAATTGTAGCACCCCTCTCCCCTGCAATTAGCTCGTTTTTTTTCATTCCAATGCTAACTTTGTCATGATGTAGCAGGAGGGGGTGTGGGGTAATTGTAGACGGCGGCGATGGCTACCGTAAATCCTCCAATAGTGCCCTTGGGCACTATTGATTTACCTGGTTGATTTACCGTTAATAAAGGGTGTTTTTTTTAAAATCATTACATTTCTTTTTTGGATAACTTTTGTTTCCTTTGTCGGATTGTTATGAAATTTGGAACACTTACATATACACAAGACTTTGAGATTTTGTCTGAAAAAAGAATCGTCGAATTCGGTTGAGGATTCCGAGAGTTATGGCGCTCCAAATCAGATGTCGCTTTTTTTGGGCAGATTTCACATGGCGAACAACCTGGGCCATTGCGTTGGTATGGAGTGGGGGAGGGCGGATGGAGAGAGGGCGGTTTTAGTCGAGCAGCAGCAGAGAATACTGTGCGCCGACCGTATTAGACGAGCTGCGCCAGCCAAAAGCAAAGTTTGTCGTTTGAAATTTGGCATACAGTACTGGATAGTTACGTTTTAAACGATTTAGTTTGTAAAATCTGCCCAAAAAGCGACATCTGATTTGGAGCGTCATAACTCTCGGAATCCTCAACCGAATTCGACTTCTTTTTCAGACAAAATCCCAACGTCTTGAGTATAAGTGTTCCAAATTTTGATCAAACAATCCGACAAAGGAAACAAAAGTTATTCAAAAGAGAAATGTGACAATTAAAAAAAAACACCATTTAGTTGCTGAAACGTACTATTATTGGTTAGTAGTTAGTGCGTATACACGATATAACTGTACCTACCTACCACTATATTTTTGCCCATAAAAGACACATGGCACAACATACCCTTTACGCCCGGGGGCACTATTGGAGGGGGCTCTATTATTTCAACCTGGCCGTACCCGGGGGCAATATTGGAGGGGGCACCATTGGAGGGGGTTGTATTGGAGAATTTACGGTACCCCTTACCCCCGGAGGCACTATTGGAGGGGGGGGGGGTTAAATTGGAGGATTTTCGGTAATTATGCGGGGTGGCGGTCGGGAGGTTGGCCTTACGTGAAGAGTCGCGCAGCAAACGTGGTGTACGCGCATCGTGTGTCTCAACCTTGCAAGTCACCTACGTACACGGCCTTCCGAGGGCAACGTGTCGCAAGAGACAAAGCTGAGCAGCTTTGATTGTCCACTCCCTTGCCAAGTAGTGGTGCTCGTGCGCGTGACTGCTTCTTTGTCTAGTTCAGGAAGCGTGCCGGAGAAATGTGCCGGGTTCCTATCGACATTGTGAAAGAGATCGCGAGGAACCTTTCTATCACTGAATTATGCAAATTTGAGGCAGCGTGCAGGTCGTTCCGAGCGATTTCTCTGGAGAGACAAAAGAAAGTGAAAAGGTTAAAAGTCGCATGCAAGTTCTGGGTGCTGGAATTCTCTCTTGATGACGATCTTGCCATAAAACTCGAAGTGTCAGGTGGGAAACTGATGGAAAACCAACTGTGCGCTAAAAGAGTGGATTCTTTCTTGAACAAGTTTGCGTCATGGATCGAATCGGTTGTTATCGAACATGATCAGGTGAGATAGAAATGCTCACCTCACGCGTGAGCGCGCACGCACGTGTGTACACTTTTAAAAACTCTTCGATCTTTTATTTAAAATTTAAATTCAGAAAGCGGATTGCGGCGATGTCGATTACTGTCCACTTGAAGAATGCTTGCGTTGCTTTCCACAACGTTTTTCCAAAGTTACCCGCTTGACAGTGGCAGCAGACCTGGATTGCGTGGTCACTCTTCGAATTGACAAATTTCTCCAGAACTTTGAGTCACTCGCTTATTTGAAAGTGCCATTAACTGTGCTCGCAAAAATTAAAGACGTTTTTACATCAGTTAAAAAACTGAAAGTTCGTGGTGTTTTGGAGGACGTTTCGGCAGTGGGTGAGCAGCTCACGTTGGTACGCACGCACGCACGCACGCACGCACGCACGCACGCACGCACGCACGCACGCACGCACGCACGCACGCACGCACGCACGCACGCACGCACGCGCGCACGCATACATGCACGCGCGCACGCATTTCAGACGTTCAAAGTATGAATTTCCATTTTCCAAACCTGGACATCTTGAGAATTGCGTGCACAGAAGAATACGTTCCAGACGCAGAAAGGGCTGTCACCGGCCAAAAATTTGGCTTGAAAATCTCTACCGTACCCTCCGCCGACGTTTTGGACAGCCAGACAATATACCAACTGAGAAGACACGAGTTTTTGACTTTCAAGACTGTCAAGGGATAGATAGAGCACCGCACTCCTTGAAGCAAAACTCGTCACTGGAAGTTGCCGTGGAGAACTAAATCCTTATTGATTCCTACGTTGAACCGCGTGTTTTGCGCCCGAGCTGTGCGTTGTTTCGACAAATGCATAACGATCGCGGATATTTCCGAACGACTTGTAGTTGTAGCCCTGGGCCACAATAAAACATGAACGGAGCAGACAGTACTGCACTTCTAACAGTTACAGAAAGTCATCTTCGAGAAATTCTAGAGCACGAAAACATCCGAACGTTCCAGTCGTCACCCGTCAGGGCTTGTTCTAGAGGCTAGGCAAGTTGAGAAGGAGGCTCCTTCGTGCCCTAAAACAGTCGAAATTCAAATTTAGAGTAAAACTTTCAGAACGCAATCCCTCTGTCCTGCCGCAATAAAAGTCGAGTCTGAGTCTGAGTCTGAGTCGACATGAACATAAAATCTGAGTCAACATCGCTGCTGCACCGTGCGTAAATCCGCGCGACTTACCACCGCTTGCGGCACGGTCTGCGGTTGTGGCACCGCCGGCTGGTGGTATGCGGGAGGGAGGTCGGCGTGCGTCTCGTCGAGCGTCGCGTAGGGCACCGAAGTCGGCACGGCGCCGTGATTGATCGCTGGCGGCGGCGGCCGTATCACCATGCCCGCCTGGGCGACGCCCACACCGCGCTCGCTGCAGCGCTTCACCAGCCAGACGACCAACGCAATCTTCAGCGCCAGTATGCACGAGCCGATCTGATAGGAGAGTTCGATTTTTGGGATCATTGGCAGGGGATAAGTGGCCTAGAGGGAGGGGAGACTCCAATTTGCCCTCTTTGCCCTGATGGCTCTTGGCTCTAATGCCCTCTTTTGCAGAATGGGGTAGTAATAAAATAAAAGAGAAAGTGAAGGCTAAAAAAACACCGCATCCACTGGATGGAACTGAAGAAAGGGCCAGAAAGGCCAGAAGGAAGGGCCAGAATTAATTAGCAAGTACCATAGTACCGTAAACCCTATAATTAGCTCTCCTATAATGAATTATACACGATATTTCTTTTGAGTTTATAGCCCCCCCCCCCCTGTAATCACCCCCCCCCCCTTAAATGGACTATCGATGGTCTGAAAGGCAAATTATTCCAAGTCTGGGTGTATGTATGGTCGCGTATGTCTGTACCTATGTATGTACATGTATGAGCATGTGAGACTGTTTGAAAGTGTGTTGTTGTTAATTGCAGAGAGCGTTCCATTTTTCCTTGAGGAAACGGGCGGCGTCGACCGGTGCGTCCCATAGTGAGCGGACGCTGAGTCCGCTGCTGTCCGCGCCCGGGCAGTCAAAGAGATGCCTGGTGTCGTGTACTGCCGCCCCACACAGAGGGCAGGCAGCGTCAATGTCTGGGTCCAGCCGTGTGCAGTAGCTGCGCAGCAGGCGGCAGTGGCCCGTCCGTAGCTGAGCGAGGAGGCAGCGCTCGGCTCGAGTCAGTGAGCGCTCGGAGGGGTGGACCGGCGGTGGGGGCGCGCCCAGCACGCGATTAGCGCCTGCACCCCTGGCGGAGCTGACCGCGTTGATGTGGAGCCGTCGGAGCGACGAGCGCAGTAGAGCGGGGGTCCCGACAGGCAGATGGTCGGCGACGTTGCGATAGTAGAAGGACAGCTGCGGCTTCATGTCGCGTCTAGGCGCGGGCAGCTGCAGGAGGCCGTGGCAGGGGTGGGAGGGACGTCTGGTGGTTAGGTAGAACTGCTGCGCCAGTAGGGTGGCGTGCGCGCGGACGGGCAGCTCCAGCGCCTCGGCGTGCACGTCATAGGTGTTGGCGGCGACGTAGGTGCCGGTCAGCACGCGGAGGGCGGCAGTCTGGGCCCTCTCGAGTCTGAGCCAACTGGACTCAGACATGAAGGGCGCCCAGATGGCGGCGCCGTAGTTGACCACGGCCTTGGCCGTGGCCTTGAACGTCGTCAGGAGCGTTTCCCTGTCGCTGCCCCAGTCGCGGCCGGCGAGCGCCTTGAGGACTTTGGTCCGGCTGGCGCACTTGGCCGCGGCTGTGCGGGCGTGGGCGGCAAACGACAGAGTGGGGTCGAGAACGACGCCCAAGAGCCGCGGTGTTTTGGCCGTGGGGAGAACGGCCCCGTCGACACTGACGCCCAGCGTGTCGGCGACCTGAGCAGACCAGGGGGTGAAAAGCGTGGCTGTGGACTTGTCGACTGAAAGAGCCAGGCCCCGGGATCGGAAGAAGTCGACCAGCACGGCCAGGTAGTTGGTGAGGTTGCGCTGGAGGTCGGCCGTGTAGGTGCCAACAGTCTGGCCGAAGACTGTGAAGTCGTCGGCGTATGCGAGCACCTCGAGGTCAGGTGGAGGACGGGGGAAGCCGGCCAGGTAGAGGTTGAAGAGGGTCGGCGAGAGTACGCCGCCCTGGACAACTCCAGCTTTCACGCGTTTTGAGCGTGAGGTGGAGCCGGCGAAGTCGACTGCTGACCAGCGGCCCTGCATGTAGGCGACGAGCCATCGCCTGATGCTGGGACGGCAGTCTAGGTCGAGGATGTCCTCGCAGAGAATATCGTGGTTGACAGTATCAAAGGCCGAGGTCAAGTCCAACATTGCCGCTATCGTTCTCCTGGCCGGTTTGGGGGCATTAAAGCCCCTGGCGGCCTTGTCGATGAACTGCCAAAGGGCAGTAATGGTAGAGTGGCCCGACCGGAAGCCATGCTGCTCGTCACGGAGGGTGACTGCAGCGTTCAGATGGGGCAGCAGCAGGCGCTCGATGAGCTTGGCGACTGGGGACAGCAGGCTGATTGGCCGCCAGCCCTTGCCTGTAGCCGTGTCCTTGCCCGGCTTGGGCAGGGGGATAATGGTGGCGCGTCGCCAGATAGGCGGGATAACGCTGGTCGACAGGGTGAGGTTGGCGAGATGTGCAAGGAAGGATAGGGCCACAGGGCCCAGGTGGTGCAGCATCACGGGCGCCAGGCCGTCAGGGCCGTGCGCGCGCGAAGGTTTGCTGGCTCGGATGGCGATGGTGATGTCGTCGACGGTGAAGAGGTTGGCCGCCTCGTGTGGGAGGCGGCGCGCGCGTCGGCAGACGCGGCGGTGGCGGCGGCAGCCAGGCTGGCGGGCTGGCCGATGGATAAATTGGCGGGCGAAGCCGGCCGCGAGTTTTCGCGGCTGCGAGACGGCCGGACGACCGTCAAAAGAGACGGCCACCGTCTCGGGGCGCGTGCCGCCTTTCGTCAGCAGCTTTATGGTCTTCCAGAGCTTAGAAGGGTCGGCGGCGATGTTAAGGTTGGCCACAAAGCCTCTCCAAGTCGATCGTTTGTGCTCGCACGCTGCTGTCGCGATTTGTCGGTTGAGATCGGCGATTGCCGGGTTGGAGGGGTCCGCCTTGCGAGCTGCGTCGCGCTGCTCGGACAGCGCCTCCACCTCGGCAGAGTAGTCGATGCGATAGTTGCGCCTTTTCCCGCGGGGGATGGCGACGGCGGAGGCGCGTAGCAGGGCGTCGCGGAAGATGCGCTCGGCGCGGACAGCGTAGTTAGGGAGAGGCTTTGTGGCCAGCTCTCTTTCGATCGTGTTCTCAAACCGGTTCCAGTCGGCTTTACGATAATTAACAAAGCATCGTCGGTTGTTCTGCTGGTAGGGGAGCTGATCCGATAGCTCGATGGTGATGGGGAGATGGTCTGAGGAGAGAGCGACCTCCGTCGACCAGTCGACGGAGGCCGCAATGTCGGCGGACGTCCAGGTGACGTCTGGGCTGCTGGGGCGCATCCCCCCTCCAGGGAGGCGGGTGGGTGCAGTGGGGTCGTTGTGGGCGACCATGCTCGACGCCTCGATTGCGTCGGCCAGCCGCTCGCCCCGGTCGTCCGCAAGACGGCTGTCCCAGAGCTCGTGGTGAGCATTGAGATCGCCCCCAGCGACCACAGAGCCAGTGAGTCGAAGTAACGGTGAGAAGTCGACGTCGGCCTCGCGGTGGCCGGCGAGGGGTAGAGAGCTGGTTGGGGGGATGTAGGCTGAGATGAGGGTGACAGTGCCGGCAGAGGTCTTCACGTCGACTGCTATGGCCTCGACAGGAGGCGCCACCGAGACAGCGCAGGGGGAGGGGGACAGGCCCTCTTTGAGTAGGATGGCCACCCCTCCTCCCCCTCTGCCTCGGTCCTTCCGCAGTAGTGACCAGCCAGGAGTCTTGGGGTTGTCGGTCGAGGGGTCGAGTTTGGTCTCTTGTAGGAGGGCGGCGTGAAAGCCCCCCTTGTGGAGGTAGAGGAGGAGCTCACTTAGCCTACTCCTGAGGCCGTTGACGTTGAGCTGCAGGACTTTGAAGGCACCGGACCGCCTGCATGGGGCGGTGGCGTTGATTGTGGTCGTGGGCGAGGTGGAGGGTGCGGGAGGAGGCGAGGGCGGACAGGCCGAGCACCGAAACGAGGCCTTGGCTGCCTCCAGCTGACAGCGCTGGAGGCCAGAGCAGCTCAGGTGCGTCCAGCGCTGGCAGCAGACGCACAGAATGGACCAGTCCTTGTAGGTGACACCAGTCGAGCAGACGCTGCAGGGCCAGCGAGGTCTCGCGGGCCCAGGGTTCTTCTCAATGCCGGCGCGGGACAGCAGTATTAGGACGAGCACGGCCGGCATGGGCCCGTCCCAGGCCGAAAAAAACGGCTCGCTCTCTGGACAGCAGGCCTTTGAGCCGGCAAAGCGGCGTGGGTTTGCCTCGTAGAGGCAGCCTGCTTGAATCCCAGAAAGTGTGTTAGAGTGTATTAACGTATGTGCGCAGCTTCCTTTTATTTTAAAAATCGCCTCCACGCGCTTTTGCTCCAACAAAGCTCCCCACACATCGACCCTTCCAGTTTATGAGCCCCCCCCCCCCCCCTTATAATTAGCCCCGGCAGCCGGCACCCCTATAAATATACACCCTCCTACGGCTCGAACGAAACAATTAGCCGCCCGGGGCTAATCATAGGGTTTACGGTACATACATTGTACCCTGTTACATTTTTTGTTGGACATATTGGCCCATTTCAGGCCCAAAACATGCGCCGGGCGTCAAAACAGTCGAAAATTTGGATCTTGAAAGGCAATTTTGCTTAATTTTATCACTTGAAATAGAGTAAATGACAGAATGGCCCATTGATTAACAGGGGTGCCAAGCTAAAATATTCGAGCTCCGACCAATTTTGAGGGGGGAGGTTCCCCCTTCCTCCGCCCTGGCCACAGCACTGCAATCGCTGTTAATAAAAAGGCGCGAAATCCCAGAGTGCTATTGCAGGCACAGTGGTACAATTAAGTGGCACTACTGCACAATTTACGTATGGTGTTTTAACCAAAACATTTCTTTTTTTTGAAGAAAGAAGAAAAGAGACTACCGCCATGTAAAGGAGGCCATACGTCAAGCTGAAATACGCGCCACCGTCACCGCGGTAGGGCGCCACGCGTATGTACGTGGCTCTCGTAGTTGTGGCCGTAATCTAAACTTATTTGAGTTTCGCAGTTCTTGCCATTCCAAAAATCAAATTCAATCTGCCTACTAGACTCTATGGGCCGTCCACGTCGTCGCCGTCGTCGTCCACGTAAGAGGCTCTCACAAGCGAGCAAAGCAGACCCGCAAACACGCAGAGTTTCGCAACCATTTCTGCGTTCAGCTCCTTCGTGACGACGCAAAACGCAAGTCAACGCAGCCTCAGACTGCGTCAGGCGAAAGTGGATGGGCTGCGTACACACGTTGCTGTCTGTTCACTCGTCACCCTACCAGTGCGTGCGTTCGCGTACGCGTGTGAGTCAACAACCCGTTCCACAAATCGCGGCCGCAGATCGCCGCGCGCCCCCGCCCGACGGTTTGTGGCTCGCACATCTCGCTTGCCTTGCCTCTCAAAGCTTACTGCAGAGTTTGTGCACTGTGACACACATTTCCCAATGTGAATATATGCCTCTAACAGCAGTCGGACACTTGCCTCTCAAAGCTCACTGCAGAGTTTGTGCACTGTGATGCACATTTTTCAATTTGTATATATGCCTCTAACAGCTGTCAGAAACTTGCCTGTCACCCATCACACTTTTCACAATGCGTATATGCCTCTAACAGCAGTCGGACACTTGCCTCTCAAAGCTCACTGCAGAGTTTGTGCACTGTGACACACATTTCCCAATGTGTATATATGCCTCTAACAGCAGTCGGACACTTGCCTCTCAAAGCTCACTGCAGAGTTTGTGCACTGTGACACACATTTCCCAATGTGTATATATATGCCTCTAACAGCAGTCGGACACTTGCCTCTCAAAGCTCACTGCAGAGTTTGTGCACTGTGACACACATTTCCCAATGTGTATATATGCCTCTAACAGCAGTCGGACACTTGCCTCTCAAAGCTCACTGCAGAGTTTGTGCACTGTGACACACATTTCCCAATGTGTATATATATATATCTCTAACAGCAGTCGGACACTTGCCTCTCAAAGCTCACTGCAGAGTTTGTGCACTGTGACACACATTTCCCAATGTGTATATATGCCTCTAACAGCAGTCGGACACTTGCCTCTCAAAGCTCACTGCAGAGTTTGTGCACTGTGACACACATTTCCCAATGTGTATATATATATATCTCTAACAGCAGTCGGACACTTGCCTCTCAAAGCTCACTGCAGAGTTTGTGCACTGTGACACACATTTCCCAATGTGTATATATGCCTCTAACAGCAGTCGGACACTTGCCTGGCACCCATCACACTTTTCACAATGCGTATATGCCTCTAACAGCAGTCGGACACTTGCCTCTCAAAGCTCACTGCAGAGTTTGTGCACTTTCACACACATTTCCCAATGTGTATATATGCCTCTAACAGCAGTCGGACACTTGCCTCTCAAAGCTCACTGCAGAGTTTGTGCACTGTGACACACATTTCCCAATGTGTATATATGCCTCTAACAGCAGTCGGACAGTTGCCTCTCAAAGCTCACTGCAGAGTTTGTGCACTGTGATGCACATTTTACAATTTGTATATATGCCTCTAACAGCTGTCAGAAACTTGCCTGGCACCCATCACACTTTTCACAATGCGTATATGCCTCTAACAGCAGTCGGACACTTGCCTCTCAAAGCTCACTGCAGAGTTTGTGCACTGTGACACACATTTCCCAATGTGTATATATGCCTCTAACAGCAGTCGGACACTTGCCTCTCAAAGCTCACTGCAGAGTTTGTGCACTGTGACACACATTTCCCAATGTGTATATATGCGTCTAACAGCAGTCAGACACTTGCCTCTCAAAGCTCACTGCAGAATTTGTGCACTGTGATGCACATTTTACAATTTGTATATATGCCTCTAACAGCTGTCAGAAACTTGCCTGGCACCCATCACACTTTTCACAATGCATATATGCCTCTAACAGCAGTCGGACACTTGCCTCTCAAAGCTCACTGCAGAGTTTGTGCACTGTGACACACATTTCCCAATGTGTATATATGCCTCTAACAGCAGTCGGACACTTGCCTCTCAAAGCTCACTGCAGAGTTTGTGCACGCTGACACACATTTCCCAATGTGTATATATGCCTCTAACAGCAGTCGGACACTTGCCTCTCAAAGCTCACTGCAGAGTTTGTGCACTGTGACACACATTTCCCAATGTGTATATATGCCTCTAACAGCAGTCGGACACTTGCCTCTCAAAGCTCACTGCAGAGTTTGTGCACTGTGACACACATTTCCCAATGTGTACATATGCCTCTAACAGCAGTCGGACACTTGCCTCTCAAAGCTCACTGCAGAGTTTGTGCACTGTGACACACATTTCCCAATGTGTATATATGCCTCTAACAGCAGTCGGACACTTGCATCTCAAAGCTCACTGCAGAGTTTGTGCACTGTGACACACATTTCCCAATGTGTATATATGCCTCTAACAGCAGTCGGACACTTGCCTCTCAAAGCTCACTGCAGAGTTTGTGCACTGTAATGCACATTTCCCAATGTGTATATATGCCTCTAACAGCAGTCGGACACTTGCCTCTCAAAGCTCACTGCAGAGTTTGTGCACTGTGACACACATTTCCCAATGTGTATATATGCCTCTAACAGCACTCGGACACTTGCCTCTCAAAGCTCACTGCAGAGTTTGTGCACTGTGATGCACATTTTACAATTTGTATATATGCCTCTAACAGCTGTCAGAAACTTGCCTGGCACCCATCACACTTTTCACAATGCGTATATGCCTCTAACAGCAGTCGGACACTTGCCTCTCAAAGCTCACTGCAGAGTTTGTGCACTTTCACACACATTTCCCAATGTGTATATATGCCTCTAACAGCAGTCGGACACTTGCCTCTCAAAGCTCACTGCAGAGTTTGTGCACTGTGACACACATTTCCCAATGTGTATATATGCCTCTAACAGCAGTCGGACACTTGCCTCTCAAAGCTCACTGCAGAGTTTGTGCACTGACACACATTTTCCAATGTGTATATATGCCTCTAACAGCAGTCGGACACTTGCCTCTCAAAGCTCACTGCAGAGTTTGTGCACGCTGACACACATTTCCCAATGTGTATATATGCCTCTAACAGCAGTCGGACACTTGCCTCTCAAAGCTCACTGCAGAGTTTGTGCACTGTGACACACATTTCCCAATGTGTATATATGCCTCTAACAGCAGTCGGACACTTGCCTCTCAAAGCTCACTGCAGAGTTTGTGCACTGTGACACACATTTCCCAATGTGTACATATGCCTCTAACAGCAGTCGGACACTTGCCTCTCAAAGCTCACTGCAGAGTTTGTGCACTGTGACACACATTTCCCAATGTGTATATATGCCTCTAACAGCAGTCGGACACTTGCATCTCAAAGCTCACTGCAGAGTTTGTGCACTGTGACACACATTTCCCAATGTGTATATATGCCTCTAACAGCAGTCGGACACTTGCCTCTCAAAGCTCACTGCAGAGTTTGTGCACTGTAATGCACATTTCCCAATGTGTATATATGCCTCTAACAGCAGTCGGACACTTGCCTCTCAAAGCTCACTGCAGAGTTTGTGCACTGTGACACACATTTCCCAATGTGTATATATGCCTCTAACAGCACTCGGACACTTGCCTCTCAAAGCTCACTGCAGAGTTTGTGCACTGTGATGCACATTTTACAATTTGTATATATGCCTCTAACAGCTGTCAGAAACTTGCCTGGCACCCATCAGACTTTTCACAATGCGTATATGCCTCTAACAGCAGTCGGACACTTGCCTCTCAAAGCTCACTGCAGAGTTTGTGCACTTTCACACACATTTCCCAATGTGTATATATGCCTCTAACAGCAGTCGGACACTTGCCTCTCAAAGCTCACTGCAGAGTTTGTGCACTGTGACACACATTTCCCAATGTGTATATATGCCTCTAACAGCAGTCGGACACTTGCCTCTCAAAGCTCACTGCAGAGTTTGTGCACTGTGATGCACATTTTACAATTTGTATATATGCCTCTAACAGCTGTCAGAAACTTGCCTGGCACCCATCACACTTTTCACAATGCGTATATGCCTCTAACAGCAGTCGGACACTTGCCTCTCAAAGCTCACTGCAGAGTTTGTGCACTGTGATGCACATTTTACAATTTGTATATATGCCTCTAACAGCTGTCAGAAACTTGCCTGGCACCCATCACACTTTTCACAATGCATATATGCCTCTAAGAGCAGTCGGACACTTGCCTCTCAAAGCTCACTGCAGAGTTTGTGCACTGTGACACACATTTCCCAATGTGTATATATGCCTCTAACAGCAGTCGGACACTTGCCTCTCAAAGCTCACTGCAGAGTTTGTGCACTGTGACACACATTTCCCAATGTGTATATATGCCTCTAACAGCAGTCGGACACTTGCCTCTCAAAGCTCACTGCAGAGTTTGTGCACTGTGACACACATTTCCCAATGTGTATATATGCCTCTAACAGCAGTCGGACACTTGCCTCTCAAAGCTCACTGCAGAGTTTGTGCACTGTGACACACATTTCCCAATGTGTACATATGCCTCTAACAGCAGTCGGACACTTGCCTCTCAAAGCTCACTGCAGAGTTTGTGCACTGTGACACACATTTCCCAATGTGTATATATGCCTCTAACAGCAGTCGGACACTTGCCTTTCAAAGCTCACTGCAGAGTTTGTGCACTGTGACACACATTTCCCAATGTGTATATATGCCTCTAACAGCAGTCGTACACTTGCCTCTCAAAGCTCACTGCAGAGTTTGTGCACTGTGATGCACATTTTACAATTTGTATATATGCCTCTAACAGCTGTCAGAAACTTGCCTGGCACCCATCACACTTTTCACAATGCGTATATGCCTCTAACAGCAGTCGGACACTTGCCTCTCAAAGCTCACTGCAGAGTTTGTGCACTTTCACACACATTTCCCAATGTGTATATATGCCTCTAACAGCAGTCGGACACTTGCCTCTCAAAGCTCACTGCAGACTTTGTGCACTGTGACACACATTTCCTAATGTGTATATATGCCTCTAACAGCAGTCGGACACTTGCCTCTCAAAGCTCACTGCAGAGTTTGTGCACTGTGATGCAGATTTTACAATTTGTATATATGCCTCTAACAGCTGTCAGAAACTTGCCTGGCACCCATCACACTTTTCACAATGCGTATATGCCTCTAACAGCAGTCGGACACTTGCCTCTCAAAGCTCACTGCAGAGTTTGTGCACTGTGACACACATTTCCCAATGTGTATATATGCCTCTAACAGCAGTCGGACACTTGCCTCTCAAAGCTCACTGCAGAGTTTGTGCACTGTGACACACATTTCCCAATGTGTATATATGCCTCTAACAGCAGTCGGACACTTGCCTCTCAAAGCTCACTGCAGAGTTTGTGCACTGTGACACACATTTCCCAATGTGTATATATGCCTCTAACAGCAGTCGGACACTTGCCTCTCAAAGCTCACTGCAGAGTTTGTGCACTGTGACACACATTTCCCAATGTGTATATATGCCTCTAACAGCAGTCGGACACTTGCCTCTCAAAGCTCACTGCAGAGTTTGTGCACTGTGACACACATTTCCCAATGTGTATATATGCCTCTAACAGCAGTCGGACACTTGCCTCTCAAAGCTCACTGCAGAGTTTGTGCACTGTGACACACATTTCCCAATGTGTATATATGCCTCTAACAGCAGTCGGACACTTGCCTCTCAAAGCTCACTGCAGAGTTTGTGCACTGTGACACACATTTCCCAATGTGTATATATGCCTCTAACAGCAGTCGGACACTTGCCTCTCAAAGCTCACTGCAGAGTTTGTGCACTGTGACACACATTTCCCAATGTGTATATATGCCTCTAACAGCAGTCGGACACTTGCCTCTCAAAGCTCACTGCAGAGTTTGTGCACTGTGATGCACATTTCCCAATGTGTATATATGCCTCTAACAGCAGTCGGACACTTGCCTCTCAAAGCTCACTGCAGAGTTTGTGCACTGTGACACACATTTCCCAATGTGTATATATGCCTCTAACAGCAGTCGGACACTTGCCTCTCAAAGCTCACTGCAGAGTTTGTGCACTGTGACACACATTTCCCAATGTGTATATATGCCTCTAACAGCAGTCGGACACTTGCCTCTCAAAGCTCACTGCAGAGTTTGTGCACTGTGACACACATTTCCCAATGTGTATATATGCCTCTAACAGCAGTCGGACACTTGCCTCTCAAAGCTCACTGCAGAGTTTGTGCACTGTGATGCACATTTCCCAATGTGTATATATATATGCCTCTCACAGCAGTCAGACACTTGCCTCTCAAAGCTCACTGCAGAGTTTGTGCACTGTGATGCACATTTCCCAATGTGTATATATGCCTCTAACAGCAGTCGGACACTTGCCTCTCAAAGCTCACTGCAGAGTTTGTGCACTGTGACACACATTTCCCAATGTGTATATATGCCTCTCAAAGCTCACTGCAGAGTTTGTGCACTGTGACACACATTTCCCAATGTGTATATATGCCTCTAACAGCAGTCGGACACTTGCCTCTCAAAGCTCACTGCAGAGTTTGTGCACTGTGATGCACATTTTACAATTTGTATATATGCCTCTAACAGCTGTCAGAAACTTGCCTGGCACCCATCACACTTTTCACAATGCATATATGCCTCTAACAGCAGTCGGACACTTGCCTCTCAAAGCTCACTGCAGAGTTTGTGCACTGTGACACACATTTCCCAATGTGTATATATGCCTCTAACAGCAGTCGGACACTTGCCTCTCAAAGCTCACTGCAGAGTTGTGCACGCTGACACACATTTCCCAATGTGTATATATGCCTCTAACAGCAGTCGGACACTTGCCTCTCAAAGCTCACTGCAGAGTTTGTGCACTGTGACACACATTTCCCAATGTGTATATATGCCTCTAACAGCAGTCGGACACTTGCCTCTCAAAGCTCACTGCAGAGTTTGTGCACTGTGACACACATTTCCCAATGTGTACATATGCCTCTAACAGCAGTCGGACACTTGCCTCTCAAAGCTCACTGCAGAGTTTGTGCACTGTGACACACATTTCCCAATGTGTATATATGCCTCTAACAGCAGTCGGACACTTGCATCTCAAAGCTCACTGCAGAGTTTGTGCACTGTGACACACATTTCCCAATGTGTATATATGCCTCTAACAGCAGTCGGACACTTGCCTCTCAAAGCTCACTGCAGAGTTTGTGCACTGTAATGCACATTTCCCAATGTGTATATATGCCTCTAACAGCAGTCGGACACTTGCCTCTCAAAGCTCACTGCAGAGTTTGTGCACTGTGACACACATTTCCCAATGTGTATATATGCCTCTAACAGCACTCGGACACTTGCCTCTCAAAGCTCACTGCAGAGTTTGTGCACTGTGATGCACATTTTACAATTTGTATATATGCCTCTAACAGCTGTCAGAAACTTGCCTGGCACCCATCACACTTTTCACAATGCGTATATGCCTCTAACAGCAGTCGGACACTTGCCTCTCAAAGCTCACTGCAGAGTTTGTGCACTTTCACACACATTTCCCAATGTGTATATATGCCTCTAACAGCAGTCGGACACTTGCCTCTCAAAGCTCACTGCAGAGTTTGTGCACTGTGACACACATTTCCCAATGTGTATATATGCCTCTAACAGCAGTCGGACACTTGCCTCTCAAAGCTCACTGCAGAGTTTGTGCACTGTGATGCACATTTTACAATTTGTATATATGCCTCTAACAGCTGTCAGAAACTTGCCTGGCACCCATCACACTTTTCACAATGCGTATATGCCTCTAACAGCAGTCGGACACTTGCCTCTCAAAGCTCACTGCAGAGTTTGTGCACTGTGATGCACATTTTACAATTTGTATATATATGCCTCTAACAGCTGTCAGAAACTTGCCTGGCACCCATCACACTTTTCACAATGCATATATGCCTCTAACAGCAGTCGGACACTTGCCTCTCAAAGCTCACTGCAGAGTTTGTGCACTGTGACACACATTTCCCAATGTGTATATATGCCTCTAACAGCAGTCGGACACTTGCCTCTCAAAGCTCACTGCAGAGTTTGTGCACTGTGACACACATTTCCCAATGTGTATATATGCCTCTAACAGCAGTCGGACACTTGCCTCTCAAAGCTCACTGCAGAGTTTGTGCACTGTGACACACATTTCCCAATGTGTATATATGCCTCTAACAGCAGTCGGACACTTGCCTCTCAAAGCTCACTGCAGAGTTTGTGCACTGTGACACACATTTCCCAATGTGTACATATGCCTCTAACAGCAGTCGGACACTTGCCTCTCAAAGCTCACTGCAGAGTTTGTGCACTGTGACACACATTTCCCAATGTGTATATATGCCTCTAACAGCAGTCGGACACTTGCCTTTCAAAGCTCACTGCAGAGTTTGTGCACTGTGACACACATTTCCCAATGTGTATATATGCCTCTAACAGCAGTCGTACACTTGCCTCTCAAAGCTCACTGCAGAGTTTGTGCACTGTGATGCACATTTTACAATTTGTATATATGCCTCTAACAGCTGTCAGAAACTTGCCTGGCACCCATCACACTTTTCACAATGCGTATATGCCTCTAACAGCAGTCGGACACTTGCCTCTCAAAGCTCACTGCAGAGTTTGTGCACTTTCACACACATTTCCCAATGTGTATATATGCCTCTAACAGCAGTCGGACACTTGCCTCTCAAAGCTCACTGCAGACTTTGTGCACTGTGACACACATTTCCCAATGTGTATATATGCCTCTAACAGCAGTCGGACACTTGCCTCTCAAAGCTCACTGCAGAGTTTGTGCACTGTGATGCACATTTTACAATTTGTATATATGCCTCTAACAGCTGTCAGCACCGACGGATCCAGGGGGAGGGCGGGGAGGGCGGCCGCCCTCCCCGTCAGGATTTAGAGGGGGGCGGGGAGGGCGGCGGTGCGGAGCGGTCGAGAGGGTGGTTTCGGGGAGAGGCTCGTGCAGAGAGTTGGCGAGATGGCGGGGCGTGGCAGGGCAGCGCGGCGGTAGAGCTAAAGAAAGAAGGGGAACCAGCCTGGTGGGCATAACGATAACGAGTTGGGAAATTGGTAATGGTCATTCGCCGCCCCCACCCTCTAAAATGTGCTTGACCGACAGTGCTCAAAAAGGCATACCCCCAGTTCCTCGGTCCTCAGCATGCGGGGCACGTCAAGGTGCATGCACATTCTAACTGTTTGGTAGGAGCGTGATATCACTGATCACTTCTGTCAGGTCATCTGATAGCAGAAGAAGGCATTGTGGCAAAAACTAATGTGGTTTGTTCTCAATCCATTTACTGCGACTTTGAATGGGCTATTGGTTGATCAGTTTCCAAAGAACAATGGCGTTGCCACTGCTATGTACCAAATTTCCCAAGCCATTTATGGAAGGTGCTGAATTTCAAACTGACTCACAATCAAAATTTGAAGCTCAGCATCGGAAACAGAAAAAACGTGGAAATCATGGAGGACTGACGAGGAATTGGGCGCAGTGGGGACTGGGGAACCGTAACAGGGGAACGAGGACCTGGTGGCCAACACTCAAAAACGCCAAAAGTTCCTGCGCTGCAGCACAGAGATATTTACGTTTCTTTTGATAGATTCTTATCCACTCTACATCAGAACAATATTCTTAGCTTAGGAAGCAGAAATATGTCGCTACACAACCAAAAATCGCGAAACAAGAGAAGCAATATGCCTAGTGGGTCTACCTTTTCGGATTTTAAAAATGATTGTAAGTGGCCAAAAATCTCAGTGTTTGTTCGTGGCGCAGTTTGTTACGTATTAATTGTTCAGAATAATTGTTATGTGCCAAAGCCGCCACTGAAATGGCCCAGTATCCATAAATTTTGACAGGGTCCCCCTTCTTCAAAATCCGTCTCTCTTGCTCCGATTTCGCCGCCCTCCCCATCACGAAATCCTGGATCCGTCACTGGCTGTCAGAAACTTGCCTGGCACCCATCACACTTTTCACAATGCGTATATGCCTCTAACAGCAGTCGGACACTTGCCTCTCAAAGCTCACTGCAGAGTTTGTGCACTGTGACACACATTTCCCAATGTGTATATATGCCTCTAACAGCAGTCGGACACTTGCCTCTCAAAGCTCACTGCAGAGTTTGTGCACTGTGACACACATTTCCCAATGTGTATATATGCCTCTAACAGCAGTCGGACACTTGCCTCTCAAAGCTCACTGCAGAGTTTGTGCACTGTGACACACATTTCCCAATGTGTATATATGCCTCTAACAGCAGTCGGACACTTGCCTCTCAAAGCTCACTGCAGAGTTTGTGCACTGTGACACACATTTCCCAATGTGTATATATGCCTCTAACAGCAGTCGGACACTTGCCTCTCAAAGCTCACTGCAGAGTTTGTGCACTGTGATGCACATTTCCCAATGTGTATATATGCCTCTAACAGCAGTCGGACACTTGCCTCTCAAAGCTCACTGCAGAGTTTGTGCACTGTGACACACATTTCCCAATGTGTATATATGCCTCTAACAGCAGTCGGACACTTGCCTCTCAAAGCTCACTGCAGAGTTTGTGCACTGTGACACACATTTCCCAATGTGTATATATGCCTCTAACAGCAGTCGGACACTTGCCTCTCAAAGCTCACTGCAGAGTTTGTGCACTGTGACACACATTTCCCAATGTGTATATATGCCTCTAACAGCAGTCGGACACTTGCCTCTCAAAGCTCACTGCAGAGTTTGTGCACTGTGACACACATTTCCCAATGTGTATATATGCCTCTAACAGCAGTCGGACACTTGCCTCTCAAAGCTCACTGCAGAGTTTGTGCACTGTGACACACATTTCCCAATGTGTATATATGCCTCTAACAGCAGTTGGACACTTGCCTCTCAAAGCTCACTGCAGAGTTTGTGCACTGTGACACACATTTCCCAATGTGTATATATGCCTCTAACAGCAGTCAGACACTTGCCTCTCAAAGCTCACTGCAGAGTTTGTGCACTGTGACACACATTTCCCAATGTGTATATATGCCTCTAACAGCAGTCGGACACTTGCCTCTCAAAGCTCACTGCAGAGTTTGTGCACTGTGACACACATTTCCCAATGTGTATATATGTATATATTAAGGAAAATTTTGCAGGTGGCTGCAAAAAAAGGAGAATATGTGACACTCCTTTAGGCCCAGTTTGAAAAAACGCGGTATTAAAAGTAGCCACTTCATCAGATGATCAACTTCAGTTTGGACAAACCGTGTATAATCGAACCAAGCGCAGCAACACGTCACATATTCGGCGTTTGTTGTGCTCGCTTGGACCACTGGAAAGGCAGTCCAGGCTGCATGAGGACCGACGCCTTTCATTCCTTGGACTCAGAGACGAGAGCGGGCCTTGTGCTTGACTGGACGTCTACAGATGGCGGTTCCGTCCGTCCATAGGCACAGGCTAACAGAAGCGGAACAAAGATGAACGAGAATCGAAGATTGAATGTAGGGTATACAATGTACTTGGTACTCAAGATCGTGAATTGATGGTGCATATCACTTACTGTAAGGGCAAGCCACATACCGTAAACCCTATAATTAGCCCCCCCCCCCTATAATTAGCCCCCTTCCTATAATAATACACCCGCCCAACCCCCCGTTTAATTAATAAGCCCCCCCCCCCTATAATTACGCCCCCTCCCTAAATGAACCATCGTCTAAAAGGCACATGTTTCCATGTCTGGGTGTATGTATGGTCGCGTATGTGTATGTATGTACACGTATGTGCATGTGAGACTGTGTGTGAGTGTGTTAGAGTGTACCAACGTGTGTGCACTAGGGATGAGCACGGGCCTGCACATCTCGGCCCAACCCGGCCCGCCAGATAGTCCGGCCCGTCCCGGCCCGGCCCGCACCCTCAAAATCCAGGCCCGGCCCGGCCCGTCCAACTGCTCAATATCGCAGGCCCGGCCCGGCCCAGCCCGCAACACGAAATAAGTACAGTCACTACAGTGTACAATTTACTGAAATACCGTATGCTAATTTGCGTGATTTACTTAACGGAATGGCGCATCCACCTCTCAGAATCGCAGTTCACAACCATTTTACGGCCTTTGCACCATTTGAGCGCGAAAGACGCGCGTCATAGAATACAAAGTTGCTAATACGGTGCAGAATAGTCGCCGATACTTACAATGCATTACATAGGTAGCTATCTACGTTGGCCAGCCAAGAACGTCCGGCCCGGCCCGGCCCGGCCCGCACCCTCAAAACGCAGGCCCGGCCCGGCCCGGCCCGCAAAACGGGCCTGGAATTCCGGCCCGGCCCGGCCCACGGGCCCGGCCGGGCCGGGCCGGCCCGGCCCATGCTCATCCCTAGTGTGCACAGCGCCTTTTTCCCTTAAAAATCGCCTCCACGCGCCTTTTTGCCCACACATCTTCCCACTCATCGACACTTCCAGTTTATAAGCCCCCCCCCCCAATAATTAGCCCCCCCCTATAATTATACACCCTCCTAGAGCTCGAACGAAAAAATTAGCCCCCGGGGGGCTAATTATAGGGTTTACGGTATTAAAAATTATGATGGGCAGGGTAGCGAAACTATTTATGCAGAATCTTTGGCTGTGTGCCCTGTCCATCCATACGATGCCTAATGAATGATGCGCATCGTCAGAGAGATGAAAGAGTTTGTGAGGGTGGATTGATAGTGGTAGTGTTGTGGCTGTGTGCGATGGCTCGCACAACAAACGCCGAATATGTGACGTGTTGCTGCGCTTGGTTCGATTATACACGGTTTGTCCAAACTGAAGTTGATCATCTGATGAAGTGGCTACTTTTAATACCGCGTTTTTTCAAACTGGGCCTAAAGGAGCGTCACATATTCTCCTTTTTTTGCAGCCACCTGCAAAATTTTCCTTAATACAGTGTTTTTTCGTAAAAGAAAGATTAATCAAAAACTCACGCACGCACACACATACAAACCCACAGCAGCAGACCAGAACGGACGCATGCTCAGCGTTGCACCAGCTTATGAAAAGCGTGTACCACTGTACACACTGTGCGTGCGTGCGTGCGTGCGTGCGTGCGTGCGTGCGTGCGTGCGTGCGTGCGTGCGCGCGCGTGCGTGCGTGCGGGTGTGCAGATGTGTCATTTTCATGTATCAGGGGCTGTAGCGAGCATTCGTCCATAAATATTTTTCGCAGCTCAAAAAATTACCAAAATTCTGGTAAAAGAACCTAGAAAAGAGACAAAAAATGTGGAATGGACTGGAGACACTGCAGTAAAGCAACGCTGATGGGTTTCCCAAGGGGACACGTGCAAAGGCACAGGCAGGCGTTACTGGGATTCGAACCAGCGACCTCTTGATTTAGGGAACATGGTAAAAAGAAGAATGTGCCCAGTAAACCATAGCTGGCATGTAGCAAGAGTCCCTCCGGCGATTTCATTTTTTGATGTGGAGCATAGATGCCTGCGAGGTTTCCGTCCAATTGATGCAGGCGCGAGTGGGCGACGAACCAAGAAGCTTGTTATGTAAAGTGGGTCCTGCATCTCCAAAAACTTCTCGGTAATGCACAAGCGTATGGAAGCGTGTTATGACTTAATCGATTCCCCCTTTGATTGCGCTTCTTTTGAGCTATCACGCGCCAGAATTCGTTCAGGAAATGGAAAATAATGCACGATCATAGTTCCAAATTTTGCCAAAATGGGGGTGCGCCAAGAGGGTCGAGCTGCGAAACATGGAAATCGGAGCGCTCCCATTCTCGAAAGTGACCTATTCCAGGTCCAAACGAGTAACTTTCATCATTACAGCACAGCTCTGCGACGAACGGTTGAAGCGTCTATAGCTAACAAACTTTTGGAACAAAACACCTAAAAAATGGCCTTTCGAAGAGGGCTGACAGAGACACGGGCATCGGAGCGCTCCCATTTGTCGAAAGTAACCTATTCCAAGTCAGTACGATTAACTTTTGCCATTACAGCACAGCGGTGTCACGAACGGTTGAAGCGCCTATAGGTGACAAACTTTTTTTTCGCGAAATTTCCGAAATTTTGGTTGCCAATATCTCATTATGTGGTGAGAATTTCAAATGTCATGCAAGCGCCCCAGACATTCTTTGTAAAGCTGTTCACGAATATCAAAAAACATTTGGGGGTTTACTCGGCTTTTTTCGACTTTTACTCTTGTCGGGTTTTGGCCAAAATAAAACGACTGTTTCGAAAAATGACCAAATCGGCCATAACTATAGATCCGAAGCACCTAGATAAATTTACCTTGGGGCACAAAATTGCCATCATATACTACGTGCTCACGCCAAGTTTCGTCCCAATCAACAGTAGCGTTCCAGAGCGGCGACCCTAAAAGTGTGTGCAGAACATGAAAAAAAAACACCACTTTTTTGGAACATTTTTGTACAATTTGTCTTAACGCGTTCGAGTACCAAAACGCGGGACGGCTCATTCGATTCCGGTCTAGAAGGCGGTTCTTTTGAGCTATCATTCGCCACAATCCGTTCAGGCAATCAAGAGTTATAAGCGGCTGAAAATTCAACAAACCGCATTGAGGAAGTGCTCACATATTAGGGTTGTACGCTGCCGCGTACACCCTGATATATGTGTATATTTGTGTATATATCAGTGACGTTTTCGTGCTTGTATCGCTAGACTATGACCCCTCCACTGTGATCTGTACCTCCATGCTGCTGTAGTCGACCACCCTGTAGACCACACAGTGCGCGCGTTGACTTCATCCAACCGTGCACTGACACTGCGCTGCCTATAGGTTCCAATACTTCAAATTCCCGACCCTGTCTACCGTACCTGTGAACGCTTGGGCCGTGTACTGATGCGGCAAGTCTGACTGGCCCTTTCTGCACACCAAAACTGTACAATTCAGTTGAAGACGAAAGGGATACGACACAGTACTATACAACAAGGGAACGAAACGCACAACGAACACTGATCTGGTATGTACACTGGCTCTGGTTGTCGAATGAGCGAGGGTATTTATGTGCAGTGAGGGGAGGGGAGAGAGAGAGACGCTATATCGGCGTCGTTCGCCTGTGCGGCGGGTGTCCAGTCCGGTCTTGCAGCAGCGCGCCGCCTCTGCTGCTTCTCAGCTGAGGGACGCCGCTTACGCCGTAGGCAAGCCTCCAGAGCTTGCGGCGGCTGGATCAGAGGGCGCAGCTGCAGTCCAGTTGGCGGGAGCTTGGCTTGGCGGCGCTTGAGGGGTAGACGCGACGCCTGGCTGCTGGAGACTGGTCGGCGGGTGGCTGCCGTCCTTGGGAAAGTTCAGCGCTGTTGGAGTGCGGAGTTGGAGAGAAGATTGATGGAGTACGGTATGTACAAGTGTAGGTCGGCTGGAGACGTCCTGGCGGACGTCGTTACAATTCCCGACCCTGTCTACCGTACCTGTGAACGCTTGGGCCGTCGCCGCCAGGACTAGAAGCGCCATTGCGAGACCGGAGCCAAATCCATCGAGCGCTCGTGCAACGGTGAGAACGATCGGCGTTGGTTCCTGGACCTCCACCGATGGATCCAGGAGGAGGGCGGCCCGGCCCACCTCCATCAGGATTTAGAGGGCGTCGGTGCGAAGCGGCCGGTATGGTGGTCTGGGGGAAGGCCGTTGAAATCGGCCAGCATCCACATCAATTTCGACAGGGTCTCCCCTTCTACAAAATCCGTCCCTCTTGCTACAATTTCGCCGCCACGCCCATCACGAAATCCTGGATCCGTCACTGTGGACCTCCTCCTCCTCCCCCCAAAACAAGCACATTGTACATACGCACTCGGGAGATTCGATCGCAGAGATTGTCAGGCAACGACCACACATTTAGCACGATTCTGTCACGGACGATCCGTGCGGCGGATTTCCAGTTGCTCCACGCGCCCTCGGACAGCCACGTGCTGGTCGAGAGGAACACGCTCACTCTGTACACTGAAGATGGTGAAGACGCGAACAGCGCGAACACGCCCTTGATCCGCCAACTTGCCGAGGCCAGGGCTCCGCTGGCCGCGCTTGACGTCACGAATGTCGACTTACGGGAGGAGGACGCGTTCGAGGCGGTGCTCGCGCTGTCGCCGACGCTCGAGAAGCTGTCGCTGCGTCGGTGGGACTGCGGCCCTCGCGACGCCGGCGGTCGCTGGCTTGCGCTGCCCAGACTCCGAACGCTGCTCGTCTATGAGCTGCACTGCAGTTGCGCCGGCCCGCAGTTCTTCGCCTCCTTCCTCAGCGCGCCCAATCTCCAGACGCTCTGGACCTACCCGGAGGTCGAGGACCTTCCCCAGAGAGGAGCCGACGGCCAGCCGTTCCAGGGCTCGCTGGGGGCCCTGCTCGTCAGCCTGCCGAGTCTGAATCTGCTAGGTGTGCAACGGAGGTTTGGTGTTCGGGCAGCCGTGTGTGAGCGTAACCCTCTTTGCAGGCTGTTTCCTGATGGGCCCATGGAGGGGTGCGCGCTGTCGGTGGCCGAGAGAGCGACAGCGGCTGACGGTCGCCGAGGACGACGAGCGCACTGGCTTCGGGGACGCCATCGAGCCCGCCCACAACGTGCTCTTAGTGGATGAGTGCGAGGCCGAGCGTCGCTTCTTCACTCGCCTAGAACACGTGCCCCCCTCATTCTTATGAATTTGCGCTTTTTCCTCGAATACACAAGGTTTACCAGCTACCCAACTCTGCTAGACCAGCTTACAGGTATGGATGTAGTAGGTGCGCTCAAGCGTTGTAGTGCGCCGTTGATTTTGGTATGTAATAGTCGCTGCTGGAGCAATGTAGAGCGCGACAGTATACGCAGTCTGAAGCCTACAGCTTCCGCCGCGTCGTTACACACCGCTGCACAGTGCACAGTGAAGGGAGGATAGCTCCGCCGGCCCCTTTAGGCTGTAGGTGGTCCGCACACAGGAGGACCCACTGGTGACGGCCGATCGTAATATACAGCCAGGCCAACACTTGCTCGGCCGACAGTTCGGTATGGATACTATGCAGAAGTGTCCGACAGCTGTAAGAGACATACACATCGTGAAATCGCATGCATCACAGTGCACAAACTCTGCAGTGAACTTTGACAGGCCAGTGTCTGGCACCTGTTAGAGACATTATATACACAAATTGTGAAATGTGCATCACAGTGCACAAACTCGCCGCTCCCCTAGCCATGACGCAGGTGGGGAAACGACAGCGTTACAGATTCTTGAGCGCGCGCTCCGCGTGTAGCTGCACTCAAGCGTTGGATTGTAACAGTGGTGCAGCAAGACTTCCCACCTGCGCCGGTGTAGGAGGACTGAGCAATGTAGAGGAGTGGCGCAGCCCAATAGCGCCGACAGTCGCCAGCGTCGAACCGTTACACCGCCGCGCAGTGTAGGCGCAGGACTGCGACCCCTTTAGGCTGTTCACGTTGGACACGGCACAGGCACCGACCGAACCGCGCTGAGCGCCACACACGCCTGACCCGTCGATCGCAATATCGCCAGACCGCAACGTTACGTCCCAGACGCTTTCGCTCGGCCGACAGTTTCCTGCATAGCCGACACTTCTAGATACTTCGTCGGCTATTGAGTGAACACTACACAACTGGCGTATTTATGGTATGTGAAGAGGAGACGCGTGGTGACGTTGCAACTCCAAAATAAAAGTAGGTACCGTACCTCCCTCTCCAATAGTGCCCCAGGGTGTAGGAGGTTTGTTGTGTTATGCACCTTGTACGGGCAAAAATATATTAGTCAGTACTTTTATATGTTGACTACTACACGCCTACACACATCCATTAATAAGAGACGTTTCTTCAACCACTATTAGACGATGAATTGAAGAAAAATGACTAAAATGATTACATTTTGACAGTAAACTTACCAACGAATATTTTGAGGTTGAATATACAGGGTGGGCCAAAAAAACTTGGAACCCTAACTTCAACGCCGCCGTTCGCGTGCTAGCGTTGTCCGATTGGTGTGAAATTTTAACCACACATACCCCAAACACATCTACGCATCTGCACAAACTTTCAGCTTAATCGGATAAAATGGGCTCATTTGGCAATCATTTTCGCAAACCCTACTCAAAACTTGGGTGTTCACGCGCTCGTTCTCGTGGCAGGGTCGACCAATTGCTGTGAAATTTTAACCAGACATGCTTCAGGCACTTACACGCTTTGTCCCAAAAAATCAAGTTATTCGGACTAATATTGCTCCTGCGGCAAGCTTTTTTTTCTCGCTAACCATACTCGAAAATTGGATGGTCACGCGCAAGTCAAATCAGTTGTCACCTGTAGGCGGCGCCTTTTAGCGGATCAAAACAAAACTCATTCACGCGCTGCCACCTCGCCAGGGGGGGATTATCGCTGGAAGCGGGAACTCTCATGAAAGACTAACCGTAGTTTGAATGTGACATATACAGTAGTCGTCGTTTTGTGCTACTTCACTCTGGATGTTGGGGTTGTGTCACACCCAAAAGAGAGCAAGATGCCGCTCTCAGAAGACGATAAAATCACTATAAAAACGCTTAGAGTTGAAAAAAATTGGGGGGCGAGGAGAATTAGGCGCGAATTTCCAGGAAAAGATTGGCCCCTGTCGTCACTTAGCTTTTTTTTGAGAAAAATCGATGCGACCGGGCAAATCGAACGAAAAGAAGGGAGTGGTCGACCGAGAACCATTCGAACCGACGAAAATGCTGAAATTGTCAGCGAGTTGATCGCGAGTCAGGAAGATCAACCTGGGCCGATTTTGTTCCACTACATAACATCACGATTTTAATTTCGTTTTTTTATAAAAGAATATTGTTGGCACTAGCATAGGTGAGTTGTTTGAGTCAACACAAATTGGCCCTGGCACTCTTTTGTCTGCGCGAGAAATCGCAAATGCCACTGGAATTTCTCGTTCGTCTGTGAGGCGCATAGCGCATGCAGATTTAGAGAAAAAGGTGTTCAAGCGCGCTGTCGTGCACAGTCTTACTGGAGCGAATCGTCAAGCGCGACTTCAGAGGTTGTTGCTTCAGTTTTATGCCAAAGCTTTATGCCGAATGACTGCAAAAGTGCTTTAGGTGCCAGCATTTGTTGAACGAGGTGACTCCGCAACAGTTGCGCAGAGTCTTTTTCACAGATGAGTCGACATTTTACTTAAACACCCCAAGAAATCGCCAAAATGACAGAATTTATCAACCTATGCAGCTGAGAAAGCGAGAGATTCGTCTTGAGAATTTGCTCGTTGAAAGGGGACAATTTTCCCCAAAACAGATGATTTCCTTGGGCTTTTCAAAGCTGGGAAAAACCCCAATTCATTTTATTGATGGCAATGTCAACTCCCAGTATTACTGCAATCAAATTCTGTCACAAACGCTCATTCCCGCTATGCGGGAATTGTCCGCTCCTGGGGCGACATTTTTAAGCTGAACAAGTCTGAAGATCGGGTGGGGGAATACACGTGGGTACCTTGGTAAATCAAATTCAGGGGGAGGGGGTCGGTCGTTAATGCTCCACACCAGATTCTGGTACTGCATTCAACGAATTTTATGCTGCTAACCCACCTCCCTTTCTGCGCGTGCCTCCTGGTGTAGGTGTCAGGGGAATCTCAATGTGCATAACCAAAAGGAAGTTTTCCTGTACACTGGTGGATCGCCGGATATTGCACTTTGAAATGTCGCCCAGGCAATTTTGTGCTGCAACAAGATGGTGCCCGCGCGCACACTGCTCGCGCAACTCGGGAGTTTTTGCAGCAGGAGGACGTGCAATTCTGGCCTCCCGAAATGTGGCCGCCATGCAGTCCCGATTTGGCGCCATGCGACTATTTTTTGTTTGGACCACTGAAAAGCGCGGTCTATCGGCGGCGACCACAAAGTTTGGTCGAGCTCCGGAATTGCATCGTGGAAGAATGGGCCGCGATTAGTCAGAGATCGATCAATGCAGCAATCGACCAATTTTTGCCAAGAGTGCAAGCAGTTGTGGCAAATAATGGTGGACATATCGAATATGCGAATATGTAATCGCGGCGTTTTGTCTGACTGTGCTGTGTTAGCTGTGCCTCTGCAACCTTACACAAGAATAAATCCGTTGTCGTTGACGATCCTCGATGTCCCTTGGCCAGTGGTGGCTGCTGGACTTGCGCGTGACCATCCAATTTTCGAGTATGGTTAGCGAGAAAAAAAAGCTTGCCGCAGGAGCAATATTAGTCCGAATAACTTGATTTTTTGGGACAAAGCGTGTAAGTGCCTGAGGCATGTCTGGTTAAAATTTCACAGCAATTGGTCGACCCTGCCACGAGAACGAGCGCGTGAACACCCAAGTTTTGAGTAGGGTTTGCGAAAATGATTGCCAAATGAGCCCATTTTATCCGATTAAGCTGAAAGTTTGTGCAGATGCGTAGATGTGTTTGGGGTATGTGTGGTTAAAATTTCACACCAATCGGACAACGCTAGCACGCGAACGGCGGCGTTGAAGTTAGGGTTCCAAGTTTTTTTGGCCCACCCTGTAGTATTCCCTCTCTAATGGTGGCCCCGGGTAGGCAAGGGTTAAACAATAGCGTCCCGGGGTAGTATTGGGGAATTTCCGGTAATAAGATTTATCAGGCTCTTCTCGGGTCCTTGAAGAATTTTACGTGATTGGAGCGTGGAACCAGAGGAGATCTTGTGCTATCCTTGTCTTTGGGGTAACAACGCCTCGCTCCTGCTGACTGGTGAGAAATTGTTCGCATTTATAATACACTCCATCCATTGTACCAAAAACTCTCCAAGTCACCATTGCAATCTAGGGAGGGGGGGGGGGGTGATTGTAGAGGGCGTGGGCCGTGGGGGTAACAAACGGTTGGGTTAAACTTATTGGGCCTCGCCAGAGCCCAGCCATTTCGGCTGCTGTGAGACTGAGAGGTGAGTGAGTGTGTGAGGTGAACTTTGCAGTGCCCTCGGCAGAAAATGCGTCGCGGCGAGTGGAGAGCGTTGCTGATTCACACGCTCTTCGGCGTGGGCTCCTGCGTCTACATGGCCATGCTCAACCCGGTCGTGAAAGAGGTCAAGCACTTTCTAGCAGATTCTTACGAGCACACAAACGTTGGCGCTGGAGAGGCTGCCAGCTCGATGCTGAACACGACGACTGGTCATGGAGTGGCGCTTAATGGAAGCTTGGCGAATTTGACTGCCCAGGGGACATCAAAGGCGACCGATGGCCCTGAGTCGACCCTCGTCACCTGGCTGTGGGCGGCCACTGCCTCCGCGTTTCGATTGGGCGTCTTTATTGGCGGACTCACAATGTCACACATCGCGGACTTTTACGGTGCGTCCATATACGTGCACAAGCGGAGAACGTACGTACGCACGCACGCACGCGCGTGCACGCACGCGCGTACACACACACACACACACACACACACACACACACGCACGCACACACACACACGCACGCACGCACACACACGCACACGCACACAGACACGCACACCCACGCGCGCGCGCACGCACGCACGCACGCACGCACGCACGCACGCACGCACGCACGCACTCACAGAGGGCATTCGAAATGATAGGCGTCTGGGATGCTTATCATAGACTTTGCAGTACTCATACAGTGGATCATGCACTATGTATGTGCACAACGCATAACACGGTTCAAACTTTTTCTGTGCATTCCAGGGCGCAAAGCTTCTACCATGATCATTCTCAACGTGGCCCAAATCATCAGCGGTCTCTTGCAGTTCTTTGCAGTTGTTTTCTGGCATTCACCTGCTTTACTTATCATTGGTCGTTTGTTGAGTGGCGTATGTGGTGGATGGGGACTTATCTCTGCTCTCTACATGGCTGAGTGTTGCGCAAATCAGGTATACTGTAGTTGGGATGGGCATTGCTATGCCATTCGCATGCATGCACATATATGTAGTTGTATTTAGGATGACTCAGCCCGTGCCAGTGGCGTGATCGCAATAGCTAGCTACTATGCAACATCATTTGGCCTTCTACTGACTCAACCATTTGCATTGGGAACTGATGCATTGTGGCCCTATGCCTTTCTAGTACCGGTAGTTATGGCAGGTGGGAACGGTCCTTACACTGTAAATGGTTCTACTACAGTGATATTGTGGATTTCCAAAAAATCAATTTTTTGTAAACTAACTCAATGGTTAAGACCTATGCACAGTTCAGTGGTGCACATGTCGTTTGCTCCCTACCTGCCAGAGTCACCTGAATTCCTCTACATGAAATGCCACAATGAGCCTGCAGCAAGGAGAGCTCTGGAGTTCTACAGTGGCAGCAGCTCTAACAGTGGTGGACAGGGTGAGGACCTGTGGACCAAGACCAAGTGGAGAATGGACCAGGAGCTGCTGCAAGGCACCTTCAGTCAGCAGCTGACCTTGTCGAAAGTTTTCACCAGGTATGCTGATTTGACAAAGCTATTTATAATGTGCATTGACACACATGCAGAGTGTGGGTGGTACAGGTACATACCATGTATGTCAAATCAAATCAAATCAATGTTTTTATTGATGCAAGCACCGACACAGTACAGGGACCGTAAACCAACGCACGGGGTACGAAGGGGCGATGCATCATAATAACACTGCAAGAATTTTGATTTCTTAGAGTATAATTCTTTGTGAGAAGGGGTTGGGTTACGAGTGGAGTTTTGTCTGGGGCACCCATACCTGTCACCTGGGTCTGTCTGACCCAGTGGGAAGGGAGGGGGAATGACCCCTCTAGGATCGAGAGGTATTCCAGGGCCAAAAGTCATGAGAATACATGTCCATTAAAAAACTAGTTTTTGCCAAATGACAGGTAGTTTTGGTAGGTATACCGTATAAAATGGTCAACAGAGTCAAAATAGCGTCATTTAGTTGCTTTTTGAACACAGGTTACTACAAGGTACTCAAAAACGCTAGCATCTGCACACATAGTTACCTAGGTTGAAAAAATTCTGAGGGGGGGGGGGAAGAGGTGTGGAGGTCGAAAGATATGTTGGAGAAGGAAGAACTCCGCCAAAACTCCTCCTTCCTGTTACAGGTATGTGGCACCCCCAACCCCAAGTTTCAGGTATGGTCACAATCAGTAAGCACTGAAATTCCAGTGGGCTTTGCTTGATTCAGGCGCCCCCTTCTCTGGGCATTTGCAGTCTGCATGGCTGCAAGGCTTGCTGCTGCAACTGCCGGTGGCCAGATTGGAGAGCAGTACTCGACTGAGATTTTGTTATGCACAGGACTAAGTGCCAGAACCTCTCAGCTGCTTACATTGACAATTGCCCACGCTGTGCCAGACACTGTGTCGCTCGTTCTTTACTGGTGGGCAATGACCCATGTTGGCTGAAGAACAGTGTTGCTGGGTGCACTCATTGCTGCATATGGTACATTTTCCTTGATTTGTTGTACGATTGGTTCCAATTTCCAATAGATACCTAAATTGAGGTAGGTAATTACCACCTAGTGATGTAATGTAGTAAATGTACAACACATGATGATATTGATGTTGATGCGTTGCAATGGATCAGTAAAACGCAACTATGGCTTTATTCCAGGCGGCCTGACACTACTCATGATTGGCAGTTACATGCCACTGGGGTGGCTCTTCACAGTCGTCAGCTTTTTCATTATCAAAATTGGTTATTGTATGTCGATCAAGTTCAGTATGGTCGTTCTCACAAAAGAACTACTGCCACTTGCAGTTCGACTCAAAGTTTCAGGTGCTTACTTACTTGTCACAGCTTGCCTGTACGTCCATCTGTCCGTTGATCCATCACTGGCATACTGTCTGTTACACTGTGTAGATTCGCTCGTTCAGCTATCTCTTTGACATCTGGCAGTGTTATCATGCTGATTGTGACCCTGTGCTTTCCCGTTTTGTTTGGACAAATCGGCACCGTCGCCGTGACACCACTCATCCTGTGCGGAGTGCCAGTCGCTCTCTGGTTGGCCAGGTACATGCCGGAAACCAGAGGCAAAACCGTTAGTCAGCTTTTGCAAGACTGGTCAAATGAAGAGCAAAGACTACTCATGGCCGATTACAATGATACGCAACCCTAATGCTGCGCACAAAGGCAACTTGCGAAGCTGATAAATTCGAACGTGGAAGTTTGTTGAACTTTATTTCCACAGAGGAACCATTAGTGTTTTCCATATTCCTCTGGTTGTGCGTTCCTTTCTGACACAGTGTAGGCATGCAGCGTCTGCAGGTGTGGTATGTTCAATGGTAAGTGCATATGCATGTTTTCAGAAGATGGCGTAGTAACGCACACGCACACGCCTCAATGTCGGGTCGCACTGTCGCACACGAGATCCAATCAATACTTGCGCTTTCGGGGCCTCTTCTTCGGTCCCGACCGTCGGTGAAACCGGTTCTTGTTGCAGCAGGTGCACTCGCCCACGGTGTGTTTGTGCCAGCCCAGGGTCCAGACGCTCCAGAACTCCAGAGAAGCCTTGGTCAGATGACGGTGCACACGCACGTTGCCATGAAGCGCTGTAGCCAAAGACCATGGACTCTCAGGAGCCGAGTATGGGTAATTCAGGTCAATTTCGTCCTCGGACAGGCAACAGACTCGAAGAGTGGGCCGGTCCGATGGCCAGGGTGGAGCCTCGACGGTGACGGCAGAGGTTCGACGTCTTCGATCGATAAGGTCCATGCCGAATTGGGCCGAGCTCGTCCACAGGAACCGCTCGAACGTCAGGCTGCGCAGCGCGCCCATGTCGGTCACGAAACGTGCGAGAGAGTCGCTCGCGCGAGCGGTCTGGTAGATGCAGAGCGTTTCGCACTGGAGATGGCTGAGATTCGGGAAGACGACGGGCAGCAGGGCGAAGAGCTGACGCTCCTCGCCGGCAGGGCTGCCTTCAACGCCGAGACGGGTGAGCACCGAGAGCCGCTCGAGCGCCGGCATGCGAAGGCCGTCCTCGGTTGCATCGAACTCGGCCAGTCGCATGTAGGGAAGGTGCAGCCGCTTCAAGGTGCCGCCCAGTCGGTTCAAAGCGGCCGCCAGACGGGGCTCGCCGCTCATCGACAAGCCATCGGGACGGTAACTTTGCGAGTGCATGAATAGCTCGGTCAGCGCTGAGATGTCCCGCAGAAAAGCGGAGGCGAGCACGTCGTACGGGTCGTATCGATCCGTCAGCTCCGACCGACAAAATTGAAATGCTCCGCTCTCCTTTTCGGGAGCCATCACTCTGCGGTGTTCTTCGGAGAACGGAAGAAGGAGTCGTCGGATCAATGGCTTGAAAATGGCTGGTGACGTTTCATGGTCTGGGACGTGAAGAACGAATGACGTTGCAGTGATATTCGTTGCACTGAAACTGATACCCCATTTGAATTGGCAACCTCAGGCTGAACATCATGCAAGGAGAGACAGACACGCGATGACACGCACGCACACACACCTGAACAAGTTGTCAATCCAGTTTCCGAATCCTTCCAGAAGTCCATCACTGAGCTTGTCATAAAACCCAGAACATCGTATTTGGACAAGGAACTGTTTTAAAGCTGGAGTAATTTGTCTGAAGAACGCTGCATCAATGGGCCTTGCATTGCGATCCGCTTCAGAAAACCGTTTCAGATGTGAGTCCACGCCTCGAAAGCTTGTGAAAACGTATTGCAATGCCTGAATAGAGAGATATAGGGTATTAACTTTCACATACAAAAATAACCATCATGATTGTTTTGTTTCAGATTGTTATCAGGATCAGACTGTCAGACTACGATAAGAAATCCGTGCCATGGACATGCACCCGCATCCGGGTTTGGACGTATGTAGGGGGGGGGGGGCAGTAGGGTCAGAGCATTTTCTGTTCTGGTGGAACGTGTATCGGTGAACACTTTGGAATGGTCACAAGTCACATCTAATAAACATGGGATCTTTCCTGTTCATGTTTGCTCAAATCGGCTGTGAAAACGGCATTTCCTATGCCGGAGAGGCTGAGGAGGGTTCTAAGGTTGTAACATCGAGGTAGGAGTGTCAAGGGCTCAAGGCAAAGTGTTGGGTCACACACAATTACAATTACTTAAGCCACCATTAATTTATGACGACTTGTGATTACTCGCACACATGCACGCAGGGCCATTCACCCAAAGGTCATCTCCATCGTCGTCATCGAGCCGTGCCTTGAGCGAGTGGAACCAGAGCCAGGGCTGGTCGAGGCCCGAGCCAGGCAGCGCCCCGCGCCAGTGCCGACTCACCAGTCTGCACTCTGCGATGTCCACCAACGCCACGTTCTCCACCACCTCCACCAGCACGCCGGCAGGCAGCGCTCGCATCCCGTTTGGATTCTCTTCTCTAAACTAGAATACAGTCTGGATTGCGTCCTCCTGAGCTTTTTGGCATGCAGCGGACCCTACTACGCATGGTCTCTAATAGAAGCTGGTCACCTGGTGAGCAGTGGCACCTACGAGACGCGGGGACTGGAATGGACAGAGAATGACTGAGATGAAAGGGCCGAAACACCTAGGGTGGTCTAATTTTAATATAAAATTTATTTTTATTTATATTTTAACTTTGTCTGTTATCTAAGTGTCTTTTGTATTGAGAACATTCAGACGCAAGGAGAACGGTGCAGGCCACAATCAGCTGACTGCTATCCTCGACAAACTACGATCAAATCGATATCACGCGACTTTAATTTTATTTTCTATTATCTATCTAGGTATTCAATTTATATGTTACTGTATCTGTGTAGATGCAATCGCATTGTTCTAATAATGAAAGGCCCAATCGCAATTCGATGAAGACGACGACGCAAAGAGACGTTGTGGGCATAGTGCGCGCCCTCGCCTGCTTGGTCCAGGGAGTTTATTTTTTTTTCGATTTCGACCACCAATTTTCGAGAAGAAGCGAGGAGGTCGGTACCTATCTTTGGGATCTTTGTTCAAGCATGGGATTGGAGCCAAAAAATATACTTTTTCGGTGAAAAATTGGCCTAAGAAGGCTTAAAATGTAGTCTGGAGCGCCATTCTTGCGCACTTGTAATCTAAACGTGCACAAATAAAACGTTGCACGCTGACAGGC